>APFE031206283.1:0-13754 GCA_000404065.3 Pinus taeda
CCTGCGGCGCCTCCGCACTTCCGCAGCTGCAGCGCTCGAGAGATCACCCTTCACAGATTCGCTTTCCACTTCACTTTCATATAGATCGAGCTTTTGAAGCAATAACCCAATATTTCAGATCTTTAGATATTCAACCCAAAAGCATACCCAAGCCAAATGATCTCCTTTTCTTTATATAGGCAAGCTCTTCCTCAAATCATGGACCAATACCACGGGCCAAAACCATAACAAACCAATACCATTAACTCAATACTAGGGATCAACATGTCTATCGAGATGCCATGGTCCAAAAACCATAGGTTCAAATTCCAAGGACTAACTACCATGGACCAAAGGTAAGTTTTCCCACATGAAATAAACTTTTCTCCATAGGTTCAAATTCCAAGGACTAACTACCATGGACCAAAGGTAAGTTTTCCACATGAAATAAACTTTTCTCTGCATAAAATTCCGTGAACTTTTCTCCCACGTACTTCTTAATTCTCATCATATTGAGAGCCATGCCATGGGTGTTGCCATCAAGTACAACATCTGTAACATATAACCATACCAGAAACATAATGCCAACAGTTATGTCCAGAAAAACCATCTAACACTGAAAACTTGTTAGAACCTAATACTCTCTGAAGTAATTGGTCCATCTTTGGTAGTGGATAATTATCCTCTAAATATTGTTTATTCAAATTCCTAAAGTAAACACATACTCTTATTTCTCCATTTTTCTTCGTAACAAGAACTAGGTTAGCTATCCATTCATAATATCTTAAAGGGACAATTATTTTTGCATCCAATAACTTATTTACTTCTTTCTCAATGATTGGAAGTAAAACTAGATTTATTCTTCTTAATTTCTGCTAAAACGGTTTAGCTCCTGGTTTGAGAGGAATTTTATGCTTAATGATGGTTGTGTCATATGTTTTCGATTCTTCATATGACCATGTAAATACATCTTTGTAATGTTTAAAAATATTGACATATTTGTCTTTCATTTCTTGAGGCAAAGATGTTGAAATTTTAACATTTCTGATTTCTTCAAAAGTTCTATTATTATAGTTTGAAGAATCTTCCTCTTGTGAATTTAGCAATGAAGTTTTTGAGACTTCATTATGATCAAAAAAAAAAATTCAAGGGAAACAGACCCTTTTGGAAAGTAATTATTTGATAATTGAATGATATCATGATCAACAATTTTCTATTTTAAATGTGAATCTGAATCATCCTCATTTTATTTGATTTCATCAATGTTTTCTTCTTCAACATGTAAAGTAGAAAATTCCTCTATTGCTTGTAAAAAATAATTAATTGCTCATCATCTTCAAAAACTTGCCAGCGTTTCAGATTGTCATGAATGGAAGGTTTGTACTTTACTTCAATTTGATAATGTAATTGCATAGGATCAGTTATTTTGAAAGAAATAGTAGAAATTGCCAAAGCATCAACATGGATATTTTCTTCTCCTGGGATTTATGTGATATTAAAGGCTTGAAAATAATTATCTATGCAATCCCAAACTTCATTTCTATTAGCTCTGAGCCTAGGATTCTTAGTTTGACAAATATTTCTAATATGTTTTACAATCAACTTTGAACCACCATATACTGCCAAGTTATCCTCAAATTAGGGCTTCATATTTTGCCTCGTTGTTTTTTACTTCAAAATCTAATTTAAAGGATTGGGTTAAATGTTTCTTGTCAGGATCAATGAGTATAATTCCAGTGCCAACCCCATATTTAGTAAATGCCCCATGAAAATACATCTTCCAAATATCAGTGTTTGAAGAGTGAGGGGTATTGACAGTTTCTTCAGTGCTGATTTGAGGATTTGGAAGATCATTAGCAACCATAGTAGAGCATCCAAAGTCTTGATAAATTACATAAATGGGATGATTAATATATTGATTTTCCTTAAAAATTGTATTGATAAATATTACTTCTCTATATAGTCTTAAGTGTTCACCTCCATAGACTGAGATTGTAGCATAGGACATGTCCATTTGTAGAATTCCTCCCAACTTAGCACAACAAGATCTTGACAATAAGATTCCAAATTTTGGGGGAATATCTATAACAACTATGTCAAAGACTATACTTTTCACATGGATTTGAGAAAGTGTTACAACTAAATCGTTAATTAATCCCAAGCAAGGTGCTTTCTTGGAATCAAAAGTATACAAATCATGATATGGTTTAGTGATTTGCAATTGAATCTGATCCATGATTACTTTAGGCATTAGATTATGGGAAGCACCAAAATCTAAGATACAATTGTATTAAAGGTAATCATGAACTTTCAAAATGACATGAAAATGAGGTATACTATCATCAATCATATTTGAACTAGGACTAAAAACAACATAAGGTTTTTCATCTTGTAAACCAATAACAGCCCCCTCTGCATCAACATTTGAATATTGAATCCATTTAAAGACTTAATGTTTATAACTTGGATTTTTGGAGAGTTCAGATAATGGAATTGGAATTTTAACTCTTTCTAAAACTTTTTCAACATTAAAAACTGTTGGAATAGATTTTTTAGAAGTATTTTTTTCTTGTTACTGATTATGTGGTTGAATTGATGATGTTTTTGTTTCAGTTGCTTTTACATGAGGTTCATCAGAGGTAACTTGTTTTACCATTCTACCAAGTCCTAGTCTTGGTATTAAGTCAAACCTTCTTAGATGATGGATATTCAAAATAATTGATATCATTTGTGTTAATAGGAACAATTTCTTCAGGGTCTTGATCATCAATCATTAGGGGAGGTTGAATTTTCTTATCAGTATTTGGTCTTCTATATTGAACTTGTGGTCTATTTGCAACTTGTTGGGTTACTCTAGGTTGAGATTCCATTATTGATATTATGTTAGACATATTTCTAAGTAGAGAGGCTATTTCATTAATTTTATGTTCTTCATATTTAGTCTTTTATGATGAGGTGTTTTCCTCTCTAAATTTCATTTTCTTTTTAGCATTTCCTGCCTTTGCTTTCAATTTACTAGATGATGACCTATTAGCTTAGACTTCAATTGCATTAGTTTGCATGTCTGCTAAAGTTTTAGATTTTCTCCCTCTAAGCCTTATAGTCAAATCATCTTCAAATGCTTTGTAAAACCTAACTTTAGTAGTAGTAACTAGACGTTTACAATCTGGGGGCATCTTGTTATAAATTTTATTGAATCTCTTAAAGAAATCAACAACAGGTTCACCAAGATTCCTTCTAAAATATTCAAATTTCGTTAAGAAGTAAACGTGATCCTTTTTTATTCCCCACTCATTCTTGAAAATCTTGATTAGTTCAACCCATGAGGTAATAGAATTAGCTTGTAGTTTTATGAACCATATTCTAGCATTTCCTTCTAAAGATTGAACAAAAGGTCTTGAGTAAACATCTTCATGTTCAATATTCATGTTGTCAACAAAATCCAAAAATACAACCAAGTGTTCTTCAATAGATCGCCCTGTTTCTCCATTAAATCTAGATAAATGTTTCAAATACCCATCAGGAAAAGCATTAAGTTGGTGTAGAAATTATGACTGTAGATTAACCTGCTAATGCAATATACTAAAGCAAAATACTTTAATCTACTTCTACAATCAAACTTGCAGAAACTTAATAGATTTGAGCAAGATCAAGCTGAACACATATAAAAAATAAGAAGAATCAATACACATGAAACACAGAAGAATACTCTGGGGAAAGCCTTAGCTAAAAACCCTAGTATCTGTATTATCATACAAGGTGGAAATACATCAAGATTACACAAAGCCTTAGCACTCACAGCTAGCCAGCTCTCAGTACAATCCTCCTAGATGTTCATAACAAAACAAGGCTTCTCACAAACCTTCTCTTCAACCCTCCAAGCCTCCTATTTCCTTGCACAGTTTCTCTTAGTGATCCTCATGTTACTAAGTGTAACATTGATCACTCACATTGATCTCACACCCTGTAAAACTGTGCAATCCTCAAGGAACCTTATTCCTTTTGCATGGATGAGTTTCCTTTATAGGAAAACTCATGCAACTGATAGTACAATGTCCCTATCTTTAATCTCAACTGCCTCTTTCTCTGAATAGACATGCATGAGTTATTTATGAAATAATCTTCAGTTATCTCGAGTACACTAGTTTGATGCATGCATGCATTAACTAACGGAACTCACAATTAGTTCCTCAAACAGTTTGGAACTAATTTAGTTGGACTTAACTCAGTTAACTAAGCTAACTAATTACAACTCAAATACAACTCATCCTTATCTCCTTAATTAAGGGATAATGTCCTTAATTTAAGGGATAACTATTGGATGACTTCACAAATACTTCTAGCTTGAATTTCTCCAACTAATTAACTCAAGATGGATTAATTAATTATTTTTCAAGTAGCTAGTGAGACTAAATTCAAACTTTAATTCTCAATTTTAATTCAAAGACAAATTAAAATTGGAATATGCTAAATGTTATTTTTAGCATTTCTATTTTTAGCATTTCTTGTTGCTATTCTCAACACTCCCTCTCAACAAGAAATGAATTCAACTTGATCCCGATCGTGAACCTTTGGAATGTTCTGCATGCAACACTTCTCTCAATTGTTGTTGCTCCAACAACTCCAGTAACAAAACAACATCCAACCTAAATCAGAATGATGCATCTATCATCAAAGTTTCTGACTGCTATTGCCTTTGTCAACTAAAGACTCTACGCTTTTGTTGACTCAGCCTTTCTGCACTATTATCAATCCTTCTCTGGGCTCTTCAGTATCTGACTACTCTAGCCTCTCTCACTTTTCTCTTTGACTGCATCAATCCCACTCATTCCTCCTGCTACTATGTACTTTGGGCTCTCGTAGCAAGGTACGATCTATGAGACAAAACCTCTCAATGGACCCTACCCAATTTTAGCCCTCTTGGGACTATCATTTCACATCGCCCCACCTCACACCTAGAGGTATGGCTACATGTGATCCCTTTGCCCATTTGGCTCAAAATTTCCCCCTAGTGGAGGTCTCTGCATGAGTGGATGTCTCCACTTGGTCTCCTCATCTCCAATTGTGGGTCCTCCATAATTGTTTGAGACTTCTTCTGGCGCTATATGTTGAGAGGTAATTTACTCTCCCTCTCAACCACCAAGTCTCTAACATTTGCCTTGCTCATCAAGGCTTTGCATGCATCTTGAACCTCAAGAGCATTCAGGTTCTTGGCTAACACACCAATCTGTTTCATATTTCCAGCTGTCATGAAATTTTCTGGAAAAAGAGCTGATTTTAAATCAGCGATATCTCCCTCAACCTAACTTCGATTTAGGCAATTTGTTTTTTGAATTTGGGTATTTTTCCACAAGAAATCCAGATCTTCTATTTGTTTTTGAAAATTTTGCACAAAAATTTTCAAATCCGCTCTGCAAAATCGCGGCCCAATTTTTTTTTTTTTTTTTTTTTTTTTTTTTTTTTTTTTTGCGAGTTCTCTTCTTCACATACTATTCACTGCTCCAATAAACTTTGCTCCGATAAACTTTGCTCTGATAAACTTGGCTTCAATACCATGTAAAAATTTCTCTATAGATTAGCTAGCTTTGATACCATGTAGAAATTTTGACTGTAGATTAACATGATAATGCAATATACTAAAGTAAAATACTTTAATCTACTTCTACAATCAAACTTGCGGAAGCTTAATAGATTTGAGCAACATCAAGCATAACACATATAATAGATAATAAGAATCAATACACATGAAACACAGAAGAATACTCTGGGGAAAGCCTCAGCTAAAAACCTTGCTATCTATATTATCATACAAGGAGGAAATACATCAAGATTACACAGCCTTAGCTCTCACAGCTAACTAGCTCTCAGTACAATCCTCCTGAATGAGCACAAGCAAACAAGGCTTCTCACAAACCTTCTCTTCAACCCTCCAAGCCTCCTATTTCCTTCCTCACAGTGATCCTCCTGTTACCAAGTGTAACATTGATCACTCGCACTGATCTCACACCCTGTAAAACTGCACAATCCTCAAGGAACCTTATTCCTTATGCATGGATGAGTTTCCTTTATAGGAAAAATCATGAAACTGATAGTACAATGTCCCTGTCTTTAATCTCAGCTAGCTCTTTCTCTAAATAGACATGCATGAGTTATTTGTGAGAGAATCTTCAGTTATCTGGAGTAAACTAGTTTGATGCATGCATGCATTAACTGACTGAACTCACAATTAGTTCCTCAAACTGTTTGGAACTAATTTAATTTGACTTAACTTAATTAACTGAGCTAACTAATTACAACTCAAATACAACTCATCCTTATCTCCTCAATTAAGGGATAATCTCCTTAATTTAAGGGGTAACTATTGCATGACTTCACAAAGACTTCTAGCTTGAATTTCTCCAACTAATTAACTCAAGATAAATTAATTAATTATTTTTTAGGTGGCTGGTGAGACTAAATTCAATTTTAATACAAGGACAAATTAAAATTGGAATATATTGAATGTTATTTTTAGCATTTCTTGTTGCAATTCTCAACAGTTGGGTTGTTGATGGAATAACTAATGTTGCATATCATGTTGGCAGAATCGATTGAAAACCAACCATTTGATGCTACAATGGAGTTGTCTTTTTTGGAGAAACAACTTTACTAGACGATGGTTGTGATGAAGGTTTTGGTTTCTGGAAAATTGAGGATTAATAACAAGTTTATGAACTTCAAGTAAAAAAAATTCAGGATCCTCAAAATCTATAGGATTAATATAAGTACTAATATCCTCTTTAGGTTTAGTAGAAGTTGAGGGATAAGTATGTACAATAGAAGATTTAAAATCAACTGGTTTAAATTCAGAAAGATAAATTTTAGGATCTTATTCACTGTCAGAAAGTTCCAAATGGGAATAAGGAATTTCAAAGTCCTCAAGCTGATGAACTATGAAGATCTACTCCTCTAGAAAGGATTTCTAAAAATTTTGGACGAAGATTTGATAATTCAGCATGTGTTGGAGTTTATTGAGAAGGGCCAGATTGTGAGGGAACTTTAGATAAAAAAGAGGCAAAAGCAACAAGAGAGGCTTCTAACCTACATTTAATAGAAGTAATTCTCACTAATCTCTCTGGATCTAATAAAGGAGAGAAATGTTTTGGATCTGACTGAGATCTGGTATGCCTATGTGAAGCTAGATTTAATATGTAGAGTCACCAAGTGAAGGATTTTAGCCTACCAACCACTTATTCACCATTAAGATGCAAGTCTGACTATTGCCCCAAGGAAACAAAATTTAATCTCCATTCCCCGACAACAATGCCAACCTGATCTTGTATCTTTGTAGATAGTTCTAGGCTGGGGAACTGCACCAAAGCATTTAAGTAAAAATTTGATTTAAATGGATGAACAATTCATTAAACCTTTAAACATATGTAATTTCTAAGTATTTTTTAGAAAACTAAAGGGTTGATTTTCATTCCTAACAAAATTAATCTTTGAATTTATTGAAAAAGAGTAAATTAAGAAGGTATATAATTGTTAAACATTCATATTGAACATCTAATTTATCATATACAGGAGATGTGTGTAGAAATTTTGTACAACCAAACAATACACATTCAAAATATGATAGAAGGAAACAATTAAAAGATTTAGAGGAATTAACTAAGTCAAAATGTTCATTTAATTAATCTATTTTAATAATTATAACTTTGCAGTGGATTTCAAAGAGATTGACATTCAATCTAGCCTTGCCCAAACTTCTATGTTACCTTGAACATGTGCAGAAATAAATATGAAAAACATAATTGATAACAAGACAAACTCACATAGATACACAAGTTGTTCATAATGAATCCATAATCCTTCAATTATCTTCAGAAATAGGTTTGAACATTACAACCATATCATTGGTTCATTACAAGGGTTCAACCCTAACTTCTTTGAATTACCCAATACTTATAGAATCTAATTCCAAAATATATTAGATCCAAACTAAAATTTATTACAAAATGAGATAATATCTTAAATTGTTTTGGATTTACAAAAAGATAAATAGAAAGTATATATTCTAAACTTATTTGAATAATCTACACACAATTTAAGGGTTTTGTTTTATAACTACTATCTTTAATTGAATTTTCTACTTTCTGCTCCTCTTTTTCAGCTTACTGCTCCTTCTCTTCCTATGGCTGGTCACTGAATTCCTTTCATTATGTTTTACTCAGTGAGTTTGAGTAGCTAATCCCATATTTTATCATCTGGGATAGAAAAATTCGTTACTTTCCTATATGCCTCATCGACTTCTGTGTATTTTTCAAAAGTTAGCCTAGTGATGAAAAATGGTTAACTTCGTGCTGAATGAAAATATCATACTCTAGGCCTTCTAGGAATTCTTTCCCACTGATTATCCCTTTGACTTTGGAAAATATGGTTATGTATGTTGCTATCTGGTGCAATTTGTACTGATAATCTTCTAGTGGAATCAGGTGGCCACTAGAATGTTGTAGAGCTAGAAGTCCCTTTCGATGCAAAATATTAAATTTTATGTGAAACTTTTTAATCTATACTTCCAAGTTTTGACACTTGTTCTCTAACTATAACATTAAATTTCTTTTTGTCAAAACTATTCTTACCGCTAGGACAATATCAATTCTATCCTCAATTCCAAAATTTTCTAATTGTTCTCTAGTTTTAGAATTGAGTACTTTAATTATTTAATAGCTTCTCCAGGCATGTGCTCCAAATCTTCTTTAATTCTTGTGATGAGTCACTGATGACTTCTTTTGATCATTGCACTAACTCTTCTTGTTCAAAAATAATTTGAATAAATTTCCAAAGTTTAGCCATGGTACAATTTATGTCAATCCATATCTTCTCCTTTGCCTCGGCTAATCACTATGCAATCAATGACTCATTCTCATATCTCTCTATCTGTCTGCTTAATCTAAAAAAATTCTAAACTTCGGCCAAATATGTATTATTAGCCCTTATCTTGTCTTTTTGAATTTTCTCTACTTGAGTTTTGAGTTTTTCATTTTCAATATCTTTTAATGACAAATCTCCCATATATTTTGGCTACTGCTCCGCTGAATTTTGGCTAGTAGGCTTTGTCTCTGTTGTCGACACTGCTGCTGTAGAAATTCTTGTTGTTGAAATCACTACTATAGAATTTGCTACTCCAATACTAAGTTGTATATCTCTTTCCTTAACTAACTTCTCCATTTCTGATTCCATCTTTTGTGATTTTATGTTTTGCTCGACAATCATTCGAAGCATGTTCTCATTTTCCTTATCTAACTGATTAACTTCTTGAGCCTGTGGATGTTTAGTTGTTGGAAACCTCAACTATTTTATCAATGCTTGAATATCAACATTTATGCTTTTGATTATTTCCTCTGTTGCCTTTATATATTTAGGATGTAATACTAAGTTTATAACTAAATCTTCAAGCCCTTGCTTTTAGTGTCTTTCGCTAGCTATGACATCTTTTCCAATTTTAATTGGGAGTGAATGTTATTCAGAGAAGCTTGTAGCTTAGAAGCTTCCATGGAAGAAATTGTCAAAGATGAATACATCATTTCTCTTGCTTTCTTATGAAGGTCAATCTAATCAATAAGATGTATTTTCTTAGTGTTAAATGAAACCAAATAAGTTTATAATATTTAGCACTTTTAGGCATAGGGACCTTTGGTTCCAAAAGTGCTAATTGGAACTAACCTTTTTCAGTGTCAAGGGAAGAAAGTAATCTAGTTTGAGTTGTGGAAGACTGATTCCATAACTCTACATATGTTGAAGTCTTTAGGGCCTCATTTTTCTTCTTCATTTATAATAATTTTGCAAAAATACTTTGTTGTTTTGGAGAATAAGGAGAATCCAATGTGGCTTCAAGAATTTGTTGTAATGAAAAAGGAGATTGTGTTGATAGTACAATTGTAGTAAGATCTTCATAAGTTTGAGTTTCTAAAGATTCTTCATCAAGATTTATATTTTTCCTCATTTTGAATAGTTTAAATGTTGATTTTTGTAACTCTAACCCTACTGGAGATATACTTTCTCTTGGTCCCCTTAGTTCCTTTTCTGTCATCGTTGGACTTTCCAATGTTGTTTGACTAGAAACTAGTTCCTCAATCTCCTGCAATGTATTCTCTGCCCATTCTTCCTTATTGGCATATTGCTCATTTTCAAGTTTTCTACATACATATATGTTGCATGTTTCTAAGAAATTCTCATTGATGATATTACTCCTAATGGATCATATGACCAACTAAAAATCAACTTAAATTTCATTTGACTAAGTCATTGACTTCTTTTTCTATAGCTCTAGTGTTGACTATGAATGGACTGACCCAAAGTTTCAATTTAAACTGAGCTTTTTTGTTTTCTAGAAACAAAATGACCCTCATCCATATTTATCATATGTCTAATATACTTGAGTGAAAAATCCTTATGGGGAAGAACACTGGCAATTTATATGGTTGAAGCTCGTAGCCATAAATCCTGAGTTTAGTGAAATTCTAGTATAAATACCAGTCTCCAACCTTAGTCTTCTCACTCAGATGAAAAATTCTGTTGATCTCTATTGAAACCCTAGGGACTGCATCATTTTTTAACAAACAAGTAGCTATATACAATAATTGATTAACAAAATCACTAAAAGAAAACTCTTGAGAGTTTTTTCTCGCTAAATATGTCCAATGGATCACTGACGGGGGTTTACCTTCAGCATCCAACTTTTGTAAAGGAAATTTGAATCTTTTTTACTGATGATATAAGAACAAGTAAACCAATACTAAATGATTTGTAAATCAACCTTCAGTGTTGAACTTTAAAAATTGATCATGAATTGCATCAGAAAGAAACTGATTGTAGTTGAACATAATTAAAGCTTTTTTACTAGAAGATAAGACTGATATAAAGCCCAAAATAACTTCATCAACCCATTGATCACTGGGATATCCTAACAGACAAGATACTAAGGAGATAACCTACCTAGACATCTCAAGAAACATTGTAGAGGGATAAGGTGGGTTTGTTCTAGGTAATTCTGAGTTTTTTGGCAAAAATTACTCAAATATGTGAGCTCTCTCTGAGAAATAAATGTTTAGATAGATTTCCATTAAAGCATCAGAAGAAAAAGTGTTTAAAGAGTCTTGATATTTTGATGGAGGGATTGGAAAATTGACTCAGTTATTATATGGAAAAGAGTTTCATTGTTCTGAGTAATTACATCTCTTTGGCTACGAAGATATCGGGCTCCACACCAGGTGACAAATGCTAGAAAATGATGGGTTTGAGGGAAACAAGACTGGGGTAGTAGGGATTCCCAAAAATAGAATTCATCACTGGCATCTTCACACTTTTGAAATGCCCAATTGTGAAGTTTGTACAAACTAAATTCACAATTAGTCTCTACAACTTTAAACTGAGTGTCAACTAGTGGGAGTTTGTCCAGGTTAATGACAGGGGGCAGCAGAGGATTATCTAAAGGAACTTTCTATTTTCCTTTATGAGAATCCATTAATGAAAACAAAATTAGTGAGGAAATTTATAGAGAATTAACTAAAAATGATGATGGATGGAAGTCGCTCTCTGTTGGGATTATGCTTGCAGTTTCATTGTGAGAGTTACTGTGACAGACAGAATTGGGAAATGGTCGATTTGAAAAGGATAGCAATGTTTATTAGGAAATAGTAACGATTTTTTGTTAACTTGACCATTATTGGTGCGGGGGATTAAAAGTGGATGAACATTGGCAGGAGATAACACTAAGAAATGACCATTTGCTAGTTTTAGTGGGAGGGATAGCAATGGATATATGTAGTGGGATGTTCACGGGTCATAAAAATAGCAAGAAGTATGAATGAAGGAAGAGTATTTTGAGGGGGGTGGAGATGGCAAGAGGTATTGAGCGGAGGGGGGGCACAATTGTTATGGGTCTACCATGTAGTTAAAGTGGATTATATAAAATCCATTTTGCGAACCCCACCCCTTCATTATTTTTCGGGAATGTGAGGGGTCCCGCTATTTTCCTTGAGTCATTGATCTCGATGCATGAGATCTTAACCATTGAGCATTGCATCTTTGTTAACTATTGACGAGCAATGGTCACATCAATTTATGAAAATCAATTTATTATATAAAAACGTGAAATACAATAAACTATAGTGAGCGACATTTAAACGTGCAGGCTATTACTGGGATATATTTTATTCTTTATTTATTTTTCTATCCCTTTTATTCTTTCTTTATTTTGACTTTTTTTATCCTCTTTTCTTTTCATTCTTTCATTTCTTTTTGTACTTTTGTATTTTTTTCTTTTTCTCTATTTTTATTTTCATTTTTTTTATTTTGAACATAAAGGAAAAACTACAAAATATTAATAGGGTAAAAATAAGTTACAATAGATAGGTCCTTCTTCTTATTCTTCTTCTTCTTCTTGTGCTCCCCTTGTCCCTCACTGGGACCCTTCGATGCAAGGACCACATTCTCCTCTTCCTTCTTACTCTTCGTGGCCTTGTTGCTGCTACTGTTGATGGTTCTCTTTACTAGAGCTTTCCTCAACTCCTCTTGTTGTCAATCGGCCCACATTTTGTCCCAACCAAGCAAAGTGTCTCTCCCCAATATGCTTTGGAAAAACACTTTTCAGTCCTCTGAGAAATTATTTAGTGCCAACCATACAAGATCTGTAGGTTGGGGTGCCTCCCCAACAACTGCTAGTTGATCTCTGACCTCCTAAATCTGAGTGAGGAAGGGATATATGCCTTCACCCTTCTGCATCCTCATGGTTCTCAGCTTCTCTTGTAGAAACATATTTTGCTTCTTGGAAGAAATTTGATATAGCGTGGAGAAAGCTACCCACATTTTCTTGGCAGTGTTCTTTCCATAAATATCTAAGGCTATGTGATCTCGGACTCTATCCAAAATCAGTCGCTTCACCTTCACCATTTCCTTCTTGTACTCCTTCATCTGATCTACATATTGGGGAACTACTACCACATTGTCCATGTAGGCTTTCATGACATATTCATCTAGAAGGAAGGACAACCTAGCCTTCCAGAAGACATAGTTGGAGGCTCTCTCCAACCTATCCTAATCTCTGAGCCCAGTTATGGCCATCTCTGAATCTATTGAAAACTCCCTCTTTCCCTTTGCTTGGTTGCTGCTCTACTATTCGCACTCACTGCTGTAGTGAGAAAAACTTCTCATTGCTACTTCCAATCTGCAAATGGAAAATCAAACTTTTGAAACTCGAAGTCCCCTGAGAGAAATTTTCCCTCGTGTTTTCTTTTCTCTTTCACCCGACACTAATTTTTCTGCTGCAAGACTCTCTGCGTCCAACTAGAAATATTCTCAATGAAAAACTGAGATCTTGCTACTCCCTCCGACAATTGGAATCATTGTCATAAGGAAATAAAAATTTTCTACCAACCTGCACTAAAAAACGAACTCCTGCCCCAACAATTTGAACTGCCAATCTGGGTACTATGTGGCCTTTGAGAATTCTCACTTGTTTCTCCCTTTGATCAGTGAAATTTCCTTCTCCACTTTTGAGCTTCTCGGTTGATCAATCACACTCTGATACCACGTGAAAATTTTGGTGCCACAAAATTGTTCTATAACATAGAAAATTTCGCTACGAAATTTTATTACAACGATTCGAAATTATTCTTCTAACTCTAAATTAATTAACATTTTGTTCACCCATACAAATAATGAATAATTCACTTCTACAACCTTCACAAATAAAAATGTGGAAATAAATAGTGCTCAAAACTAAGAAAATATAG
>APFE031206288.1:0-21326 GCA_000404065.3 Pinus taeda
GAGGTCCTCGTCAAATGGAAAGAAACCTCTCCGAAAGATGCAACTTGGGAACCAGCCACTATTCTTCAGCAGTTTCCGCAGCTTCAGCCTTGAGGACAAGGCTAGTCTTAAGGGGGAGGGCATGTTAGGGTCCCACCCTAACCCCCTTATTTATGTCATGGGATCACGTCATAGTCAAGAGCCAATAAAGCCCATATTAATATTTGTAAGTGGTTAACCCGCAATTAATGACGGGACCATTGTTAGTTGTAAATGGGTGGTAGTAGTAGATTAAGGGTAAATGGGCGGTAGTATTAGATAGACGGTATTAATAAAACCCACGGTATTGGCCCGTGGTATTGCATGTATGAGTCATATATAAAGGATAGAGACTCCCTGCAAGGAGTATCGTGTCTTGTTTTGCAGTCGAGCTCTGCTCTATTGGAGGTTGCCCCCTCGAAGAGGCCTGTGAACATTTCTCTCTGAGTAATAAAATCATTGCTATTCTATGTTCTGGGTATATTTTCTTCGCATATTCTGTGTTCTGGGTATCTTTTCTTTCCATATTCTCTGTTCGGTGATACTTTGCAGGTTAAGAAGCATAACATGGCGAAGAGTTTTGAATGCGGGCTAGATATAATTAATAGTATTTTAATTATATGGGGGTGAATTTGATTGGCTAGGGTAGGTTATTAATTAACTAGGGTGGTTAATTAATTCCTTTATAGCGTGGTAGGGAAGGTTATTATCAACTTCAAATAAGTTTAATAATCCCTATTTTGCATTATAACTATGGTTATAACTAACCAGGGGGCGGGATATATAGTAATGCAGGGATCTTATCTAGTTTTAATAATATGGGGAATGGGTAACCTTTTTGGGATTTTTATAATAATTGTTAAAGTTAATATGAAATGAAATAATAAGCTCCAAGCCAATATTTTAAAATTCACATAGAGACTTAGGCTAAAAGTGTGAAAAAGGGGTTTTTTAGAATGCCTTCCTTAAGTAAAATAGGTTTTTTACTTAGGATAAACTTTATGAAAAGGAGATGAATAATGGATGGATGATTTATGAGCATTCAGGCTTTTAGATCATTGGGCTGAGGGTCTGGTCTCTCCAGAAGTCAGAGAAAAGCTCTGAGCCCCTTTGATGTTCAAAGACCTTAATACTTTTATGGGGAATTAGTGAAATATTTAGGGAAAAATGTAAATGGAAGTTATTTATTTAATCTTGCCTTGCTTGAACTGCATCAAGTGTAATGTATGCCTTGCACTGGTGATAAAAGTGAAAAGCAACCCATTTAGAAGCATTTTTCACCATAACTATCATTCTGCCACATCATCTACCTACCTTGCCTACTTTAGCCTGACATTTTTTCTTCTTTATTTGGGTGCACTTAGACTGACAAACCTTTATCAATCTTCTTTTCTTTACATGGAAAGCCTACCTAAGTCTGCACTTATTACATCCAAGGCTTAGATTAAATTATTGAACTCCTTTTTATTTACTCTACCTATCTACTTATCTGCCAAGATTAAATAGTTTGGTCAGATTTTATTCTCTATCTCTAAAACATGAAATTCAAATATGAATGAGCCAAGTTTAAGTTGTTTGACTCTTCATCAATTGTGGAAAAAGTTACAAGCTACACACAATCTTTATTACAGAAAATAAAATAGTAGTGGCATTTAGACTTGCATACTTTCCTGGTTTATTTTTGTTTGGGGTTCATTTCTTTCACTTTTTTGACCATTTTATTCTTTTCACCCTTTGATTTTTCTTTTAGGGTATACCCTCTTTACATTTTTTAATTTTTTAATTTTTATTTTTTGACAATATGGAAACCTTTGCAACAAGAAAAGGTATGAACATATTATAGAGCTAATCAAGTCAATCATGAAATATGACACCTATTAGTATAGGAGCATAATAGACTCTTCCAGGCCTCTGCACACTCCGCTGCAAAGCGTTTCCTTCACTACTAATAGGAACATACCTCCCTGTCTATCAACCCTTTACAACATTGTTCATTCATTCATCTTTCTCTTCTTATCTATCAAAATTTTTCCTAAGACTTTCTATGACTCAACTATTTATAGCTTCCTTCCATACAATACCATGATCTGCGGACCATGGGAGAATCTTAAAATCAACCAAAACAAGGGGCTAAGACCCCTTTGACTCCTATCTATCTACACGCTGAGCATCCACATTTCATGGAGACTTTACATTCTTTACAAAATTATTTACAAAAAATGACTTAATTAATTCAATTCTACCCTTGGGGACCCCATCCGAACATTACATCAGGTGGAAATTTTAGTGTTGGTTCCTCAGTTTTTTTCTGGTATAGCAGGAAGCAAATATCTATGGCACTCAACTCAAAAGAAGAAAAATACATGGTTGCAATTCAAGAAGAATGTGAGGTAATCTGGATGAGAAAAATACTTTTGGGACTATTTGGTCAGATGACGGATCCAACTATGATCTAATATGATAATCAGAGTTTCATCAAGCTCTCTGAAAATTTTGTATTTCATGACCGAATACATTCCGACAGAGGAACAAGATGTTGGAATTTTTACAAAGGCCTTTTTAAGAGGTAAGTTTTAGTTCCACAAGGGTAGGATAGGGGTGGATGATAATCCCTTTATTGCTAAGAGCGAGTGTTGAAAATGCCGCAAGAAAATATCAATTTGAATTTACCTTGGTCAAAATAAAGAAAATTCAAATTTCCACGCCAACAAAAATCTTGGAGGTAGTTAACTGAGGTGACATGGCACTTGTCACTCAGTTGACTCAGTTAATTTGAATTAGAGGGAATGATTTCAGTTAAGAATGAGTGATTTCTAATTTGTAGCAGTTTAATTTAGTTATCTTAAACTATGTTCAATTAAACTAGTTGCAACTATTGGAGGAACTAGTGGAAGGTCAGTTGTGTAGTGTGACTTTTATCTAACTCAGTGATCATCTAGTTAATTGTTCAATCAACCCAAAATAGCTAATCCATGTAGAGAATTTGAGATACCCAGTTGAGGTGGAGATTCCAAGGAAGTGTAACATCAGTTGTTGACTATTCTAAAGTATACAGGTGTTGCATGAAACTTGATGATCAACTTGAGAAATTGTAAAATCCATTGTGGAGAAATTCCTAAATAATAGGGGCCTAATTTCTCAATGAATTACGCAAGGAAATATGGGATCAAGCAGAGGCATAAATTGACTAAGTCTGGGTCATAGCTTCTCAGTGAGAAGAGAGATAGGTTATTCACTTGCAGGGTGTGCTCAGTTGAGCAACGCAATTGTAATACATCTCTATTCATCAGATTAATGCAACAAGGAATTGGGGTTTTTAGCATATTTATTTCCCTAGGAAAAATATTGTGTGCATGTGTCTTATCTTTCATTGCATGTTTGTGATTGATTTCTAAATTGTGAATTAATTTTCCCAGAGCATTAGAGTAGGTTTGTGTCTTGTAATTTGGATTAAAAATTCATGAGAAATTGAAAATCTACATAATAATTTATGCACTGAACCATTTACCTACCAAAAATCCCATTCTAAGGATTGTAGACCTAGAGAAGGAATTTATGGTTTGCATAGATTCCTATAAAGAAGGGGTTGGAGGGTTGTTAATGTAGGAGGGTAGAGTGATAGCGTATGAGTCTTGGAAATTGAAATAAAATAAACAAAAGTATTCAACATAACACTTGGAATTGATAGCGGTGGCTCATGCCTTAAAGGTATGGCAACACTATCTGCTTGGTAAGAAGTTTATATTGATCATCATAGTTTAGCCATTTATTTTAAACATCCCACATTAAATGCATGACAAGAAATTGGGTTTCCTTTTTAAGTGAAATTGACTTCAACATTAAACATTTAAAGGGAAGAGAGAACCGAGTAGTGGATGCCTTGAGCAAAGAAATGATTTTTTTGTACGAAATCCCATTCATCCAAGTTAAAACTTTTCATAAAATACATTAATCATGTCGAACTAAGGGATCCAAAGCACAATTTTTTGTGGAAACAAGCAAAACTACAAAACAATAATGAGAATTAATATGTTGATTTATAGAGGTAGACTTTATGTTTCTGACAAGCAAGGTTTGAAATAGTTATTCCTCAATGAATGTCATAAAAGCCCTTATGTTGCTCATCCTGGTTATCAAAATCTAATTAATTCCCTAAGAAAAGATTATTTCTGGCCTAGTAGGAAAAAGGAATTAGTAGAGTATTTGACAAAGTGCCTAGAATTCCGATAGGTAAAGGTTGAGCATCTTAATAAGAAGAAGAATTTGAAAGGGTTTTACCCATAGTGGTTTTTCCTTGGTCTCTGACCAATCCTGGTGTCTTTATGTGTGAATGTTTTTCTTCTCTTTTTCCTTTATGTTATGCTGCATTGATGATGATATTGTTCATTCTACATAATTACATATGTTGTTGAATAATATTGTAAATTTGAATAATGTTATGTTGTTGTGGAGTGAATTTATTATGCAAATGAATAAATGCAATTATATAAAGTAATGAACAATATATCCCTAAGAAAAATTATGGTTAGCCCTACCTAGTCACATACGTGTGCACAACATTTTGTTCGAAACCAGGACAATACTGGGGGGGTGAATCAATATTGCATAACTTTTACCACTTTAAAAAATTTATTTCACTTGTGTTAGAACACTAAGACACAACTAAGTACTTCAACAATTAATTTAAATTAGCATGAAAAGAGACAATCTCAGCAATCACATTGGAAAACACAAGGAATAAATAAATTTCTTCAAAAATACTCTTTAATTGCTTCACAAGGCAAGCTACAACTTGTTTTTACAATTCTCTCGCTACAACTAGTAAGAAGCTCCAACTCCTTGATTTATTAGCTACAACCAAATGGAGCTCCAACCCCAAATATTTACCAACTCCCATTGGAAGGAGCACCAACCCTTGATTTGGAAGATACAACTTACTTGACACTCATTAGTTAATTTTTCATCCATTTTCATACTAGATCCATGAATTCCTTCTATACTTTCAAAGTAAAAAAAAAATCTCCTTTATCACCAACACCATGAACTGAGAACACTAACAACTTCACCTCACACTCACTCACGAGATCTATATTGTTGTCTGTTTCAATGAGTTTGCTCAAGCCTCCTTATAAAAAAAAATTGGATTGATATTTTTGTCTTCAATTTTTTTTTCTAATTTTACTTGTAATATTGCATGCATCCTTATTTTTTCCTTTGTCCTATTCAAAAATTTTCTTAGGACTATGTTCATCAAGTTTTCAATCTCTGATCTAAGTCAAACTATTGTTTATTTGCTTATTTTAGCATTCTTTTCTTGTAATAGGTTTTAGCGAGGCTTTTCTAATTTTGGTAAACCTCCATATTTGTCAACACTACTAAATATGCCTCTTAATAGTTTGTTCTACTATCAGAACTCCAATTATTATTTTAGTGCCAAATCGAGCTTTCCAACTCATGCATGCAATTAGCGTTCTGTTGTTATGCTTGGCTTAACTGCCAAATAGTGCCACTAAACTAAACTTGTCAACTTGTTCATCTGCTAGCCTAAAGGATCTGTTAACAATGCTACTAAAATTAATTGTTGACTTGTTCATCCATGCACATGCCCATTTCACTTTATTATAATTCTAAAGGACTTTCAATATTCCACTGCCAAACATGCTTCCAAAACAACTTTGTAACCCTTTTTATTTTATAGAATAAATCATTTCGAATACTTTCAAATTTTCCATTATCTCCTTTTGTTTGGTGCCTTACTTCTTTTCACCATAGAACCAGGATTCATGAACTTTGTCTAGGCCTTTAGGAACTAACCTTGTTTAAGTCCCGTTGGGGGACTATTTCCCTTTTTAACTACTCTGCACATCTTCATACCTACACAAACCGATCAAATGCCAACGCTAATGTCGGGAGCCCCTCTGCCCGATGCTTCAATTAATAGACCTTAGTGCTCATGCCTTTGGGGTGACATAATATGTTTTCGCTGCCAACATGATTCACCACATGTATATTCTCTCTAGAGTGGGAATCAGGTTCCCAAATAACTGACACTCTTATAAAATTCTATTATAAAAAGGCTACGAGCTCGTGGGATTCTAGATATGAACCATTGTTTCTTGTCTTCATCTGCATAAACAATACTCCACATGTTAGCCTACTTGCAATGTCCAAATCTTAATTATAAATTCTTTTGATCTTGACTATTCTAGGGAATGGGAAAATTCCCATCTCCTGTCATTCCATCAATAGACAGATCCTTGGTGCTCAAATATTTTAAAATGTAAAATTATAATTATTACGGGCTTCTAGGCCTTCTAGGGTTATGATATTCTGGTCATGTTCCTACTTTCATGACTTAATGCTATCATGAATATGGTTACAGTCTTTCAATCATGTCGGGCCTATTTCCCTAGTTAATTGTTATTTCGGGGTTTTATGCCTTCTAGGGTTCCAAGGCTCTAAGATTTAGGGCTTGATACCTTGGCCCAATGTTGCTTTGGGCTATCAGGGCTTCTGGGTTTTTGGGCCTACTACCCTGACTCAATGTTGTTTTGAGCTTCTGGGCCTGCTAAAATTTGACTTTGGGTCATACAACTTTGACTGGCTCTGTCTCACAAACTAGGACCAATTTTCAAACTTCCACATGTCAATGGAAATATTTTTCTGTGATCTTTCCATCCAAGTGGGTTTCATTTACATTTGAGATGATTTGTTGCTTCGGAACTGGCTCCAATGTATCTACATCATTAATGCTACCATGCTTATCCTAAATGGTCTTCTTGTGTTGGGAACCTAATATTTTGAGGCATCTTTTTGACACCTATTGTCATCTATTAACACCTTGTTTCCATCAATGAGAACATATTTCCAACATTCTCCCCCTTTGGCATTGATGGAAACACCAAGATCAAACCAAACATCATTAGAAAAACATATCAACTTAAATTGTATCCTTTGAGTGCTACTCCCCCTAAGATGGATTTCTCTTTTCCTTAGTTGTTTAAGCTACCAGGGTGTTGTTGTCATTGATGATGTTTTTCGATCACTGACACCTCTCCTTTTACTTTTTTTATTTGATCACTATGTATCCCTCCCCATTTGAAATCAATGGAAATGACACTAACATGCTCCCCATGTCACCATACTCCTCCTTTCAATAGTAGTTCACTATCATGTTGATCCTCTGGACCTAGCAACGTTATCTTGATATGTTGAAAATACAACAATTACCTTTCTTCCTCTTAAAGGAATAGCTAGTGTAGGGAGAAAAGAGGAACAACTCTGAATTGTTGCCTCAAATACTCAAACTGTTATCTAGGAAGTGGCTTGGTGAAAATATCAACAACTTGCTCCAACTTCTACTTTTGATTTGCAACTTTCTCTCTCAAGAAATGATACTTGATTAGAATATTCTTTGTCGTGGAGTGAAAAATTGGATTCGTTGACATGCTTATTGAACTTGTGTTGTCACAAATAATGGGAATAGGTTGATCATAAAAGAATTGTACATCATTCAAGGTCTACTTCATCCACAATAGTTGTGTACGAGAAGGTGTTGTTGCAATGTACTCTGCTTCACCTATAGATAAGGAAAGGGATGCTTGCTTCTTGCTCAACCATGAACTAGACATTCTATAAGAAGGAAAGCACCACCACTTGTGCTCTTTTGATCATCTACATCACCTTCCTAATCAACATCAATATAAATAGTTAATGAGAAATTGTTACCTCTAGGGTACCACAGTCCATAATCCTTTGTTTCTTTGAGATATCTGAGAATCAACTTGGCTGCTAATAGATGGCATTGTCTGGGAGTTTCTTGGAATATTCCAAATATAGCAATGCCTTGCATAATGTCTGGTCTTGAAGTTGTAAAATATAAGAGGCTGTCAATAATAGATCTATATAAGGTTTGGTCTACTGCCGGAGATTCATCCATATTGCTAAGTTTACAACCTGTCATCATTGGTGTGCTCACTAAAGAGAATTCTTCCATGCCAAATTCTTTCAACACTTCTTTGAGATACTTTCTTTGAGAGATGAAAATTTGTGTCTATGCAATTTGCAATCAAGGAAAGTAGGAAATATGTCCAAGAATTTACATCTTGAACTTGGCATTCATATCAGCTGCAAATTCACTGGTTAAAAAATCAGAATCATTGGAAAATATTGTGTCATCAGCATATACAACCACCAAGATGATTTTTCCATCCTGTTCCTTAGCATATAAGTTTTTTTTAACTGCACCTCTTTTGAATCCACACTTGAGAAGGTATTTGTCTAGACTGGAATTGGAATCTCTAGAGGCCTGATTGAGACCATACAAGTCCTTCTTGAGTTTGCAAACATAATCTTGTTTCTCTTTCTTATAAGCCTCCCAATCACACAGAAGAATGCCTACGGGTGTGTTTGAGACTGTAGGACACAAAAATCTAAAGGAATGCACTAGGAAAATTATAAACCTACAAGAAATGAAGAACACGATGAAGAGTACTATGAGTAGAAAGAATTTTATGGTTTGAAGCAACCTTCCCAAGCTTGGAATGTCTTCATCGACAATTATTTGGTGAAGCCTCTAGTGATCCTCTGATGATCGAATGTAAGAGGGAGTTGACCTCTGAGTTCAAGATGAAATATTATGAGATATACTTCTGTAGATACGAGTCTACAGGGATACACTAATCATTGGGATGGAAACAGAAAGAGCATATCTGGGTGCTAATTTAGCTTGGGATCAACAATGATATCATGGATGACCAGGATATAAAAGTCCATATATTTAAACATGGTCAAGGTGGAGTACATTATTGCTAGCATGGCTAGTTGTGGGGTATTTGTAGAATTTTGTAGAATTTTTCCTACAAATCAGCTAGCTTTGATACCATGTAGAAAGTTTTCTACAAATCAGCTAGCTATGATACCATGTAGAAATTTCCCACCTGTAGATCAGCCTGGTAATGCAATGTACTAAAGCAAAACACTTGATCTACTTCTACAAACAATTTAGCGGAAGCTTAATCAACCATGAGAAACATCAATAAGAACACATATAACTGATATGGAGAAATCAAACACACATAACACAGAAGATATAACTAGGGGAAAGCACTAGCCTAAAACCCCATCTTTGTATTATCATACAAGTGGAAATATGTCCGAATTACACAAAGCCTTAGCTCGGAAGCTATCCGGCTCTCAGTACAATCCCTCTACTACTCATAGACAGTCAAAGGCTTCTCACAAACCTTCTCCTCTACCCTCCAAGCCTCCTATTTCTATGCACAGTTTTCCTGGGTCCCCCAGCTGCAACCTGTGTGATTCTCACCTCACACACAACACTGACCTCTGAAATAACTGCACAAACCTGAAGGAGATAAATCATCATCATGGATAAGCTTCCTTTATAGGAAAGTATAAATCCAACTGATAGTACATTGTCCCTTCTCTGATCTCAATTGGGTCTCTGACAGAACTGACATACATAAGCTATCAATGAGGGAATGCTCAGTTATTTCAAATAATAGTTGTCACATGCATGCAAGCATTAGCAAACTATATCTCATTAACAACTTGTTAAAATAATCTAATTGGACTTGACTAAGTTATACTAAGTAAAATAATTCTCTCATTATAGAACTCAACTTTATCTCCTTTAATCAAGGGATAAATTCCTAAATCAAGGGAGAAAATAATTGCATGATCTCACAAAGACTTCAAGTTCAATTTTCCATAATTAATTAAATCATGGAGATTAATTAATTAATATTTTAAACTATTGTTAAGACAAAATTCGTTTTTACTTCCTATAGTTAGACTAGGGACTGCTAAAAATAGGAAGGGACCCAAAAATGCTATTTTTAGAAGATTCTATTTTTAGCAGTTTCACCTCTCACCCAAGGTGGCCAAAATGTTCATTGGCCAAACTGCTATTTTTAGAAGTTCTATTTTTAGGAGTTATATTTTTAGCACATTCTAAATTTAGCATTTCTTGTTGCACATTTTTCAACACTCCCTCTCAACAAGAAAGGCTTCCTCTCGAACCCGATCTTGTAACTCTGGAATGTTCTGCATGCAACACATCCACTAGGTCTGCTTGCTCCAACAACTCTTGGAACAAAAACACTCCCAATTGACCACTCTGTTGGGCTAGAAACATACTCTGATGTTGAAGCTCTACTTGCCATTGACAAGTGCTTCCTCTCTGACATCTGTGCTACTACAACATTTCCATGCATCTCGCACCATTGCATACGTCTCTGTGCCACCTAGCACTGTGCAACACACTTGTGCCTCTCGCATTGTTGCAGCTCGCATGATATGCGTTGTCCTAGGATTCCCTGCACTGTAGCTCTCTCTGTCGCTCCATCCGCATCTGTCTCTACCCAATCAATCAGTTCCTGCTAATCCACATCGGGGCTCTCGTAGCAAGGTCTCATCCAAGAGGTTGGGTACCTCAAGGATCCTACCCCTCCTCCTTGGGATGATCACTCTATATTGCCTCACCTCCTACCTAGAGGTATGGCTGCATGTGATCCCTCTGCCCACCTAGCTCGAAGTTTCCCCCTACTGGAGGTCTCTGCATGAGTAGATGTCTCTACTCGATATCCTCTCAACTTCTCCTGTTGTGGCTACTCCACAACCTCCTAAAGCTGCTGCACCAATCATGGCTCCTCCACAATCATCTGAGACTTCTTCTAGTGTTGCATGTTGATAGGTAATTTAATCTCCCTCTCAACGACCAAGTATCTAAACTTTGCCTTGCTCCTCAAGGTTTTGCATGCATCTTGTACCTCAAGTGCATACAGGTTCTTGGCTAGCACACCAATCTATTTCCACTTTCTCGTTGTCACGAAATTTTCTAGAAAAAGAGTTGATTTTAAATCAGTGATATCTCCCTCATTCGAACTCCAATTCAGCCGATTGTTTTTTTTTTTTTTTATTTTGGGTATTTTTCCGCAAGGAATCTAAATCTGTTATTTGTTTTTTAAAATTTTGTATAGAAATTTTCAGAGCTTCTCTGCAAAATCTCAGCCCAAAACTCAAAACTTTGAAATCTCTTCTTCTTGTGTATTGTTCTTCCTTGATCACCTGTGCTCCGATACCATGTAGAATTTTGTAGAATTTTTCCTACAAATTAGCAAGCTTTGATACCATGTAGAACTTTTTCTACAAATCAGCTAGCTCTAATACCATGTAGAAATCTCCCACCTGTAGATCAGCTTGGTAATGCAATGTACTAAAGAAAAACACTTGATCTACTTCTACAAACAATTTAGCAGAAGCTTAATCAACCATGAGAAACATCAATAAGAACACATATAACTGATATGGAGAAATCAAGCACACATAACACAAAATATATAACTAGGGGAAAGCACCAGCCTAACCCCATCTCTGTATTATCATACAAATGGAAATATGTCCGGATTACACAAAGTCTTAGCTCGGAAGCTATCTAGCTCTCAATACAATCCCTCTGCTACTCATAGATAGTCAAAGGCCTCTCACAAACCTTCTCCTCTACCCTCCAAGCCTCCTATTTCTATGCACAGTTTTCCTACGTCCTCCAGCTGCAACCTGTGTGATTCTCACCTCACACACAACACTAACCTGTGAAATAACTGCACAAACCTAAAGGAGATAAATCATCATCATGGATGAGCTTCCTTTATAGGAAAAATATTCATCCAATTGATAGTACATTGTCCCTTCTCTGATCTCAACTGGGTCTCTGACAGAACTGACATGCATCAGTTATCCATGAGGGAATTCTCAGTTATCTGAAATAATAATTGTCACATGCATACAAGCATTAAAAAACTATATCTCATCATTTTAACAACTTGTTAAAATAATCTAACTGGATTTGACTAAGTTAAACTAAGTCAAGTGATTCTCTCATTATAGAACTGAACCTTATCTCCTTTAATCAAGGGATAAATTCCTAAATCAAGAGAGAAAATAATTGCATGATCTCACAAAGACTTCAAGTTTAATTTTTCATAATTAATTAACTCATGGAGATTAATTAATTAATATTTTAAACTACTGTTAAGACCAAATTTGTTTTTACTTCCTATAGTTAGACCAGGGACTGCTACAAATAGGAAGGGACCCATAAATGCTATTTTTAGAAGATTCTATTTTTAGCATTTTCACCTCTCACCCAAGGTGGCCAAAATTCTCATTGGCCAAACTGCTATTTTTAGAAGTGATATTTTTAGGAGTTCTATTTTTAGCACATTCTAAATTTAGCATTTCTTGTTGCACATTTTTCAACAGTAGTTTGGTTGAGGAAGCTATTTAGAGAGTTGTTTGACTAAGTTCCATATATTACAATGATACATTGTGATATCAAAAGTGGGATCCAATTGTTATAGAATCCCATATATAACTGGGACAAATATAACTTCATAGATTGAGATATTCTTGTTGTATAAGACATGATTAGGAATTTGGTTGTTGCCTCCATGACAGGGAGGATGAATAAAGTATCCTTTTGTGACATATGTTTTCTCTAACATAATATTTGATTTTGATGTCTTGCATGAACAAGAAAACAAAGGGTTGTTGCTCTTCAGTGAGTTGTTTAGGTTGGTACCAGATGTGACCACATTGATATGTTTCTGATTACAAAGAGTTACATGGATTGATGGATGTGACCCTCGTGAGTAAGGGTATGGGATGATTGAGGACACTGAGCCAACTCTTCCCCCCTATTTGAGATCCCAAGGTTAGGAATTGAGATGCAGGGATCTTGGGGTTAAGGGATCTCTAGGCAATAAGGTATCACCCTTATCTGTTACCAATTGAGTGGAATAATTTTATCCACTATCTTGGTCTATGTAGAGTATACCCTAGTTAGCATCTGTCTTTCCCACCCATATGGCCAATGGGTGTTGGTTTCTTGAGTTAGGCACAATCCTTACTATTTATGGTAAGTGGCAACTCTACAAGCTAGAGATGCATGTGTTCTACCACTTGACTCTTCCAGAACCTATTGGGAAGGTCGACAGATAATATGATAGGCATTATCCTTACCATTTATGGTAAGTGGTATCCTTCCTATTATCATCGGGTAGTGGGATAGGTGTGATCCATACCTCATAAAATAAGTTGAATCCCTCCTATTGTCTATGGTTTCCTGGGTCGTAGTATTGGCTCCCCACTGGAAGAATTTCCCGAGTCGTAGCATTGGATCCCCATTGCCAAAGTTTCTTAGGTCATAGAATTGACTCCCCAAAACTTGATTTTCTTGGGTTGTAGCATTGGCTCCCCACAGGAAGAGTTTCCTGGGTCTTAGCATTGGCTCCCTGCTAGAATATTTTCTCGAGTTGTAGCATTGGTTCCTCGCTGGTAAAGTTTCACAGGTTGTAGCATTGGCTCCTCACTGGAATAGTTTCTCGGGTCATAGCATTGGATCTCCATTGACTATTGGATTAGGTTGGGCTGACCCAGGTTCAATTCTTTACTACACACTAACACAACCCTCATTCACTAGCCCTTTTGACAACGACATACAAGCAGATCACAGTCCCACCCGAAGTGACTATGCGAGGATGCAGAACCAGGTTTCTGTAGCCTTGAGGGATGATGTGATGTGGTATATTTTTGGTCTCTTTTATACTTAACATTCATAAATTACTTCGCATTCATACATTAATTCACCACATTACATTCATTAGTTAAAACATACCATATACATCCATAAAAATTTAGTGTACTAAATTAAAGTGAAACTGTAGTAAACTTCTATGCTACAATAGGTAATACACAAATAAACACATCAAGACCAAGATTTTACTGTGGTTCATCCCACCGTGGGAATACGTCCACAAGAACTGTTGCTTATAATAGAGAATTTGTACAACAAACAGTTCTTAACCTGTGCACTCAGTTGTAGGCAGTCCGCTCACTCAGCTGCAGGCTCAGGCCTCTGGGCACTTAGCTGTAGAGCCTTGCCTTCTTTCCAAAGTACATATCAACAAGATACATCCTTAACATAGTTTTGGATCATTAGATGATGATTCTATTCTTTATTACTCATCCCTATATACTACTATTATATCGAGGGATATATCATCGCAATACCATGGTCCATATACTATGGACTCCCCTAATACAAGCGACCATGGTAAAAAACCATTCATCATTTACAAAATAGTATTATTTTATAGAAAGGGAGGGGCTTCGACCCGCCATATACTGTGCAATATTTCTATTGCGTGGTCCACGTTGGTGCTCTACTGCTCCACGGCATGGTCCATGTTGCACTTCACTGCATCCTTTACTTCGAACTCTACTCCCCAAAATGTGGATTCTTTATAAAAGTCTAGGCCAAGTTGGGTTGTACCCAATAGACCCCCAACACTCACATGTGACTCATCCTAAGTCACTCAGCTACTTTGCCTCTGATTTTTGCTACTATAATTTTGTAGCCCTGGTTGAACTATTGCAGAGTTTATGTCACTTGCTTGTCCTTGCTACATGCTTCCTCCAACAATTCCTCTGTCACATGCTTTGAATCCCTCTATACCAATGTTGTTTCCTTTTGTTGAAGCTCTTGAATCTTCTCATCCACTGCTTGCAATAACTAGAGGGCCTCATCCTGCCAAGGGTGAGTCCTCTCTATCAAAGTATGCTCCTCCTTCTTCAGTTTCTCAATGTTCTTTTGGAGGGCCTTACTCTAATTAATTTTTGTGAGCTTTTGTGAGATTATAAAAGACTTCGCAGATGCTCAAACTTATTCCAACTGTTGTTTCTTCTACTACATTTCCTCCTACAGTTTGTATATATTTGGATCTTCTTGCAACGAAGTCCAAATTTGCAAAATTTCGTCCTATAACTTCCCACAGTCTGCCAATGTTGCAGATATGCTGGCCATTACATTATTTAGGTAAGTCTCCCTCTGATCCCGTACTTCATGTGGCGTAGTTGGCTGTAGCTTCATTTGCAACTCACTAACCTTCATTTCATACTTGAATTGCACTATGAAAATTCTATCCTTATACCCCTTCACTACAAGGTCGAGATTTGCAACCTTTTCTTCATGGACATCAAGGTCTGGAATTTCTTTACATGTTGTTTCTACTATCTCCTTGATCTTCTGTGTTATTTTATCCCTTTCATGGATTTCCTACTCAAGCTTCTCCCACATCGCAACTTGCTCTTTCTCTACCTGTATGTTTAGCTACGATGTATGTTATTCACGCAACTTCAGTTTTTCAATTATCTCCATTTTCATCTTACGTAATTTTGGCAATGATACTGCTACGATGTTCATGTTAACGAGATTCCATTCTTTTTCCTCTCGCTATAGTTCGACGGAGTCAAATTGTAAGGCTCCCGTAGGTATTTGCGCTAGCTTCGCTACAAGCACAGACTCTATCTGTCTTTTCGCTCTAGCCCTTTCCTCTATTTGCATGGGTTGTCTAACTGTTAGCACCAAAAAAATTAATTCTATGATCCTTTCCTGCACACTAGTAAGAAATGCCTCTTAGCGATCTTCTACTTTGTTCTAGGATTCAGTTTTCGCCTCCTAAATCCCTTCTCTAATCTGCTCAAGGTCCCCATCAGTGAGGACCGTTCGTGTGGTGTCTTTCATTTTATCCACTTTCTACTTCTTTTTTATCTTCATGGAAGCCTCACTTTGGGCCTTCCTCTTCTCTGAGATAGTTTTTTTTGTTTCCACCTTTTTTGTCTTATTCGTCTACTCGTCTCCCTCAGGAGGATCCTATTGACCCTCATCATGATTCTCTTCTTCCTCTAACTTATGTGGATCTTTCTCCTTGTCTTTCCCACTGGCTTCGTGATGCTGTGAAGTGTACACCTCTTCTTATTCTGTTTCACTATCTTCTACTCTTTCTAGTGGATTCATCCATTTTGTGAGCCATTTCTGTATCTATGCTACAAGATCATCTTCAGTCACCATATATGGAAATTCATGCCATTTCTTCATTGCATCCCTGTGCGCCTGTATGTATACCTTGTGAAACTGCTTTGAACCTCACCACAAAGCTATACTACTCATATAAGCTCTATGAGAGTCTATGATGTTGGTTCACTAGCATGTGTAAATCCATGTGATAGTTTACAAAAATATTTGGTTTTCTTATGTGTGCGATACCTTGGTGGTAAACCACAGGAAATCATACCTTGCAGCTTCATAGGTATCTATAGGTACCTGAGGGAACTTTGATTCCTCTGGTTCCCTCCACGCCACCATAGAAATAATAAAAATTAACCAAGTGTAGTGGAAGGCTGTACCTTTCTCCTAGACCTCGTGGTAGTCATCCAAGAACTCCTTACATAGGTATTCAGCCCGGTTGGCACACTGCACGAATAGTGACAACACTGATGTAGGAACTTTGTTCGCACGACGTTTCCTCATAATATTCCTATCTAATATGTGCACCGCGAAGCAAATTTATTGGTTGTTGATCAAATTTATGTCATAAACTCTCTTGCCTTTGACTAGTCCAAACTTGTTCTTCATACTTTCCGCTATAGTGGGATCTTGATCCTTTCCAACGAACTCCTCTGTGGGGTTCCATCCTTAGTATGGTGGTCTTGTGATCCTCCCAATCAGCATAGAGTCTATAGGGTTCTTATCCCCCATCCATAGATCCCATCGTGCACCAGCACAAGAAACTGCCTCACACACACTATGCTCCCTGCAATTATGCCGAAGTGAGGTACAGTCAATATGTTTAACAACCCTAACTGTGCCAACCCATTCACCCATCATTGTGGCTCTAATATTGTCACTCCATTGTATGGGTAGTGTACCTTCTTTAGGTAATGTGCTGGTGTAAACTAAGGGTACTTTTTTTTGTCATTAAAATCATAATCCACGAACTTAAGCTACCAAATTTTTCCTAAAACTTCTGCTTTAAAGGGTACTGCCTCCAACAACAAGGGTGTAAATGTCCCATACGCCATATCTTTTTATTCTTCGATAGGTCTAGAATTCGGTTTCCTTGGTGGGATGTTTGGTGGTAGGGATGATAAAAATACTACACCACCTTCCTCCCCCTGTATCTCCTCCACTTCTTCATCGTTGTCTTTGACTGGCTTGGGCTTTTGTTGAGGCTTAGCAGGTTTCTTATCTTTTCTTCTTCTTTCTTCTCACTTCCTTAGTCAATTTCTTTCTTGGGGATCTCCTATGTTTCTGTGATGATGGTGCTATGGTTGGTGCTACTTGGGGCGATGCTACTATGGGCATCTCAGCTGATTCTATGGGCATACAAATGGATTCTATGATTCTAGATAGTCATTTTTCTAAAAAAAATTGTTTAATTTCCTCCCAAGAATGCTCAGATGACATACACAGTGGAAACTTTGCCATCTCTTCGCACTATCAACACTCGAGCTCTCAATTCAACAAAGTTCTTAATCTAGGCCGGAGGAAACTATTTATAACAATTTATAATTTCATACCCCATCATTAGATTTGATTTTTTCTAGATTTCATTTATATCTTCTTATTAATTTCATATCTATCCTTACATTTTTCCAAATTTTCTTCATAAATGTAACTTTGCACATATTTTTTCCTTTTAATGGTCATATTTATGTTTTTCGGCAAACTTCGACACATTCGACACTATCACACACATCCATCTTACATCATGGCTCATATGAACTTCGACACACTCCAAAATGTAGCAAAGTACTTTCTATGTCGTTGCTCAATCTGCAGTGTAGTTTATAGTCTAGTTCCCACTTTCAACTGTAGGTGGCACTAATACTTTCCTCCTTTCTTCCTCAAAACGAAGATGTAGGGGAAGGGTTGTCCCTGTACAACTCCAAACTACTTCCATTTACATTTCAATAATTCAATTCTCCATTTAACTTCACCCATCATTAATATACTTGATCATATATGGGCCCAACCAACGCATTTTGAATTTTCCTGAAAATTTTACAAATTTACTTTCATAGAGGAGAACAATGTCTCCTACCTAGAACTTTTTTTTGTTAATATGTCTATCATGCCAATCATTTTCTATTGCTTTTTGTACTTGCTCATAGAATCCTGCTATAAATCTGTCTTCTTCCAAAGTAAGTAACTGCGAAATTATTTCCTCCATTATGTCATAGTCTACCATATTTGTAAAAGTTGTAATCCTTAGGCTAAGAACAATGTATTCCATGGGCATCGTAACTTCTTGCCCATAAACCAACCTAAAGGGTGTCTGACCTGTCAATTTATTGTATGTAGTCCTATAAGACCATAATACTACTAGAATCCTAAGGTCCCAGTCATCTCTGCTCACATTACATACCTTGGTCAATGCATTCTCCAAAATATTATTGAATGCTTCCATAGTTCCATTGAATTGAGGGTGATAAGGAGTACTATTTTGGTGATAAACTTGAAATTCCTCTGTCAATGTGTCAATAGCATTATTTATGAAATGTGAACCTTGGTCAATCATCAAGATATTTAGACGTCCAAATATAGACAGTATATATTCAAAAATAAACTTCGCAATGGCTGCAGTAATTATGTACCTCGTACTAGTCCTCTTTCAAGGTGGATTGATAGGTCCAATAAAATAAATAGCCCATTTAACAAAAGCTTGCAATGTAACATGTGGTATGAGTGGCATATCATCTCTTCTTGAAGGTTTTCTTGTTCTTTGGCACACATGACAAGCTTGGAAATACTTCTTTGCATTTTTGTGTAGTGTAGGCCACCATAATACTGCTCTCAAAACCTTCTATGCAGTAGCTTTCCCTGCATAATGTCTGTAGAGCCTCTAACCTACACCTCATCATCCACTATTACCTACTGTTTTTCATCACTTATCTCTCTCTTTCACCTCATTTTCCATATAAAACCACCCAGATCATTACATTAGATGTCATTAAGCATGATCAAGTGAGCTTTGCTAATGTGTGACTGTTTTGTTTAGATTTTGACATATTTATAGGCATTCCACAGCTCTTTGCCGATTCTGCAGCTATCTGATGATTCCGCAGCCATCTGGAGATTCCGCAGCCTTTTTGTTGTTCTCAAGGTTCCACATGCCATTTTGCCAAAAGAGCCACATGGGTACTTAGGTATCAAGGTGCTCGAGGTTCCTGTTCCATTTGTTCAATCATCCACGTCATCTATACCTACGGTCAAACAGGGGCAAGATCCGGTCAACGAAGGCAGCTTAACGGTGATGCGTAAGCTGTTGGGTCACGTCAGCTCAAACGGTGGCTTGCCCGTGTTACGCAGGATGTGGGCGACATAATCCAACTCTAGATTCAATGCCCATGACGACCAGGACCTCCAGCTCACCCACGCAGGCTCATGACGTGCTACTGCAGTTTTAATTATGCATAACAGTTTGTTTATTTTCAGTTTTAGCAGCACGCATAGGCTATCCTTCAGATGCCTATAAATACTTGCATCTGCGTACGCTTATGTTAAATTTTACTTGCTGTATTTTTATGAACTTGTTATAATTTTCAAGCATTCCCAAGACTCTGTTTTTATAGTGCTGTTCTAGCACTCTTGACTGTGAATTTCTGCACATGGAGTAATAGAAGCAGTGCTATTTTGAAGCTTTCAACACTTTGAGTCTTCTTTGGGTTATGTGAATGGAGGGCCCCTATTCATATTAGCCTTGTATAGTATTTTTATGTTCAGCATTTCCTTTTCTTGACCTATGTACAGCATAATTCACTTCATTTTAATTCATTTTGAATCCTTTCTTTTAAGCTGATCAACATTGCTCTTTTGCAGGTTTTTGACCCGGGATTATTTGTGTGTTTATGTGTTTGCTTTATATCTAGTGGTAGTTGACAGATTCAAAGTTTCTTCCTTTACTTTATTTCCATAGCTAATTTTTAGTCTTATTTCTCAAAACTGTCTGCTAACATATGAATGGTCTCTTTATTATAAATTGTTTATCTTTTTGAGATCAGAATACTAATAACTTGCAGCTGACTTTGGGTACCTTTTAGACTACTCTTTAACTAATTTCTAATCGTGCTTTACACAGTACTATGTGATAGAGGCAGAGAGTTAGAAAGAGCAAAATATTATCACTAGTCTTTAAAGTAGATTTTTCTCATTTTATCATTTCTTAGACTTACCTTTAGCTACTTCTTAATCGTGTCTTACACAGTACCATGTGTTAGAGGCAGAGAGTTAGGAAGAGATAAACATTATCATTGGTCTTTTAAGTGATTTTCTTACCTTTTATTTGCAGCAGCATGAATGGTGTCTAATGCCATTAGAAAGTGGTTCTTTGCTTTCAGTTCATTTTAATTCATTTATTTCCTTCAAGTTTTCATTTTCAGCAAGTAGTTAGAAACCACTAATCACACACTTTCACTCATCTAGAATTCACCTTACACACACCATCACTCATCTGTTTATAAATACATCACTCCATCTTAGGAAGATAAATTAACCACAAACAACACCCCAAACGACAAAAAAAAGCTCTAAGAGGTTGCTTAAGTACATATAGTACACCTTCACTTCATCAGCTTACGAGCCCCAGGTTGACAATTAATGACCAATTTAGATCACACTAAATTGACCAAACATTTTGGCGCCATTACCGGGGAAGTGAAATTAGGTAGCCAATTTCTAAAAAAAATATAAAAACAAGAAAATTTCAAGAAAGGAAAATTGATAACCTCTCAAAGTATGCTCTCCTCTTGCGCCTAGTGTGATCTGGAGGATCAGAAAAAGAGAAAGTTATTGGTTTAATAGTTTCTTGAGTATGCTCTCTTCTTGCACCTAGAGTGACCTGGAAGATCAGAAAGAGAATTATTAACCTGACTTGAAGAAAAATAAAAAATGACATGCATAGAGCAAGAGATTCTAGGGGAAGGTTTTTAGCTAGAGCCAAGAGTTCGATTTTTACAACTCCATCTACTTCAAGGAATAGACAAGAGACACCTCTATCATCTCCAACTTACACTCCTAGCCCTAGGATTCTTGGAATTCAAGAGGCAGTAGTTGACTCTCCCACACCATCCATCGAATCTGAATTAAGAAGAGATCCTTTCCTTCCTTCTATAGGGAGACAAATTGTAATTGAAGAAGTAGAATCACCTGAGGAAGAAGAGGGAGAAATTCCTCTTCGTTCACCCTTAATAGAGGTACCAGAGGACTCTGAAGTCTCCGGAGAAACTACCATGACAGAAGAAGGAGCAAACAGATTTGGTAGAGGTAGAGGTAGAGGAGGAGGAGGAAATAATGGAGGAGGTAGAGGTAACATTGGGGGAAATAGGGATGGAGATAACTCATTCGGATTTCCTATAGTCGATGAGGACTCCCGAGCCACAACGAAAAA
>APFE031206288.1:28320-46172 GCA_000404065.3 Pinus taeda
AAAATTAAAAGAAAGGGGCAATGTGGACAAGATGGCCCACGATAATACAATGCTGCATATGGGTCTGTTGCAAAAAGAGAACAAAAAGCTAAGGAAGAAATGCAGAAGGCTAGACAGAGATTTGATTAACTTAAGGTTCAGATGTTTAATGAAAAGACCAAGAATTGATATTTCCACACAAAGGAAGAAGAGGAGATTAGATGTCTTGGCAGAGGCATCACAGCAGGTTGATTAAGCAATATTTTTGCATGAGGACATGCAATTCCCTCGTAGTGGGGGTATGTAGAGCCTCTAACCTACACCTCATCATCCACTATTACCTATTGTTTTTCATCACTTATCTCTCTCTTTCACCTCATTTTCCATATAAAACCACCCAGATCATTACATTAGATGTCATTAAGCATGATCAAGTGAGCTTTGCTAATGTGTGACTGTTTTGTTTAGATTTTGACATATTTACAAGCATTCCGCAGCTCTTTGCCGATTTCGCAGCTATCTGATGATTCCGCAACCATCTGGAGATTCTGCAGCCTTTTTGTTGTTCTCAAGGTTCCACGTGCCATTTTGCCAAAGGAGCCACATGGGTACTTAGGTATCAAGGTGCTCGAGGTTCCTGTGCCATTTGTTCAACCATCCACGTCATCTGTACCTCCGGTCAAACAGGGGCAAGATCCGGTCAACAAAGGCAGCTTAACGGTGATGCGTAAGCTGTTGGGTCATGTCAGCTCAAACGGTGGCTTGCCCGTGTTACGCAGGATGTGGGGGACATAATCCAACTCTGGATTCAATGCCCATGACGACCAAGACCTCCAGCTCACCCACGCAGGCTCATGACGTGCTACTGCAGTTTTAATTATGCATAACAGTTTGTTTATTTTCAGTTTTAGCAGCACGCATAGGCTATCCTTCAGATGCCTATAAATACTTGCGTCTGCATACGCTTATGTTAACTTTTACTTGCTGTATTTTTATGAACTTGTTATAATTTTCAAGCATTCCCAACACTCTGTTTTTATAGTGCTGTTCTAGCACTCTTGACTGTGAATTTCTGCACATGGAGTAATAGAAGCAGTGCTGTTTTGAAGCTTTCAACACTTTGAGTCTTCTTTGGGTTATGTGAACGGAGGGCCCCTGTTCATATTAGCCTTGTATAGTATTTTCATGTTCATCATTTCCTTTTCTTGGCATATGTACAACATAATTCACTTCATTTTAATTCATTTTGAATCCTTTCTTTAAGCTGATCAGCATTGTTCTTTTGCAGGTTTTTGACCCGGGATTACTTGTGTGTTTATGTGTTTGCTTTATATCTATTGGTAGTTTCAGTTGACAGATTTAAAGTTGTTGCCCCTTACTTTATTTCCATAGTTAGTTTTTAGTTTTATTTCTCAAAACTGTCTGCTAACATATGAATGGTCTCTTACTATAAATTGTTCATCTTTTAGAGATCATAATACTAATCACTTGCAGCTGGCTTTGGGTGCTTTCTAGAATAATCCTTAGCTACTTTCTAATCGTGCTTTACACAGTACTATGTGATAGAGGCAGAGAGTTAGAAAGAGAAAAATATTATCACTAGTCTTTAAAGTAGATTTTTCATTTTTATCATTCATTAGACTTACTTTTAGCTACTTCTTAATTGTGTCTTACACAGTACTATGTGTTAGAGGTAGAGAGTTAGGAAGAGATAAACATTATCATTGGTCTTTTAAGTGATTTTCTTACTTTTTTTTATTTGCAGCAGCATGAATGGTGTCTAATACCATTAGAAAGTGGTTCTTTGCTTTCAGCTCATTTTAATTCATTTATTGCCTTCAAGTTTTCCTTTTCAGCAAGTAGTTAGAAATCACTAATCACACACCCTCACTCATCTAGAATTCACTCCACACACACCATCACTCATTTGTTTATAAATACATCACTCCATCTTAGGAAGATAAATTAATCACAAATAACACCCCAAAACGACAAAAAGCTTTAAGAGGTTGCTTAAGTACATATAGTACACCTTCACTTCATCAGCTTACGAGCCCCGGGTTGACAATTAATGATATCAATTTAGGAATACTAAATTGACCAAACAATGTCCACCAACTGTGCTCTCATGAGCCTCTGATAGAATTATTTGTCTTTCATGTTTAGGAACATACCTTCCTAGTATCTCATACAGTCCCATCTTATATAAGTGTCTTTCTATTAATGAAAAACAAGCTATCTTCACCACTATTTCTTTCTTCTTCTTCGTAGTATATTCTGAAGGATCAATTCCTGTGTTTAAAAATTGGATAATGTCCAAAAATGGTCACCTTCTACTCTGATTGCAAATAGTTGCGCATCAGGGAGATTATCTTCTATATTGGTTGGTTCTTCACTTGTTTCTAATCTTGACAAATGGTCAGGTCCTACATCAGTCTTCCTGGCTTAACAATAATTTCAAAGTCATATTCTTGGAACAACAATAACCATCTACCAATTTTCCCTCCTATGATAGGTTTATTAACCAAACACTTTAGCGCAGAATGATCTATAAGCATCTTGAAATGTGACCTAACAAGTAATGTATAAACTTTTCCAAGGCATATACCATTTCCAATATTTCCCTTTCTGTAGTTGTGTAATTCCTCTCTGCTTTAGATATTTTCCTACCTGCAAAAGCTATAAGATCAATTTATCCTGCACCAGGTTGTGCTAGTACTACTCCCAAGAAGCATCCACATGTACATGAAATTATTTATTCCAATTAGGGAATACTAGTATAGGAGAAGCTACCATCTTTTCCTTCAATATGTCAAGGATTTTTTCACATTCTTCATCCCATTGAAAAGTGGCATCTTCCTTCAACAACTTTTCCATAGGCACAATAATCTAAGCATATCCTTTGACAAACTTTCTATAATATCATGTATGTCCCAATGTAGTGTGAAGCTATCTTACTACCCTCGGTGGAGGTAAGTTCACAATGATAGAAATTTTCACAAGGCCCACCATTAATCCTTGCTTGCAAACAATATGTCCCAGCAATATACCAAAAGGTACACAAAATATACACTTATTTAAGTTTATGGAGATCTGATATTGTCTACTTGTATCAAGAATAAGTCTTAAAATTCCAATATGTTTACTTATCAACCTAAATAATGTCCAATCATCAAAGTATACCTCTAGAAATTTGTGAACATATTCTTTGAAATTTACAATCACCACTCTTAAAAATATAGCAAGGACATTCTTCAGTCCAAAAGGCACCACTTTGTATTGATATGAACCCCATTTTGTAGCAAAGGTGGTCTTATGTCGATCTTCAACTGCAATTCAAATCTGATGATATCCTGAAAATCCATCTGTAAATGAATAAACGTCTTGGCCTCCCACAATGTCTAATACTTCATCTGTGAAAGGGGTAGAGAAAGGATCATTTAAGCATGCATCATTCATCTTCCTCAAATCAACACAGATCTTGTTTTCCCCTTGAGTTTTATTTTCTTGTACCACCATAGGACTTACCCATTCTGATTCTTCCACAGGTTCAATGACTCCTTCTACTATCATCTTATCCAACTCAACTTTTACTTTCTCCTTATACTCTAGATTCAACATGTAAGGTCTTTGCTTGACTGGCTTTGCATCAAGCTTAAGAGGTATCTTCATAACTCCTAAGTCTCCTACTATAACTTTCAATTATGAAAACATGGTGGGAAACAAGTCTTGATATTCATGAATTAATTATGTAACCTTGTTGATTGTTTCCTCATCCCAATAATCTCCTATCGTTGCAAAATTTGGTTCCTCTTTTGATCCTATATTCTCCTTCTTTGTCTTTACTAGCTTTGTTATATTTGGTGTCTCTGGCTAAGGTCCATTGACTTTGTGGCATCCTTATGATTCTTTTATGTCAATGTTGCAAGGATCCTCTTCTTCTTCTGCTGCAATAATTCTGTAGAATTCTAGCACATGTTCAATCTACATGGCCAAATCAGGTTTCTGCCAAGTCCTTGGAATTGTATTTTCAAAGATCTTCCTCTTAACTGTCTAGAGGGTTGAATCTATATGTGGAAAATCATCCTCAAAGATAAATTTCAGTATAAACCCACCATTAGGGGAGTTTTGAGGTCTAAAATGGGCCCCCTAAGGAAATTATAAAATAATAGTGGAAATATAAAATTAGATTAAATTACATCATCAAATTTTAGAGGGAAAAGGGAAAAAAACTATTTCTTAACTTGTAGTTTCAACTTATCTCCCTATGTGTTTACTCAAATTTCGAGAGGAAACACTCATTGGATGCATCATTTGATCCCTCACCTAATGACTACCCATGTTGCATACTTTCTATGGAGCCTTCTACACGAAAAATGAGAAATACATGAAAAATGTGATTTCAATCACATTTTTTCATGTATTTCTCATTTCATGTAGCAGGGTCCATCGAAAGTATGTAACATGGGTATTCCTTGGATGGGGAATTAAATTTTTCATCCAATGATTACTCTAGCTCAAAATTCTAGTAAAATGTTAGGGAGATAAGTTGAAATTAAGAGTTGAAAAAGTAGTTTTATTATTTTTTAATCTTTTTACTTTTTTACTCCAAAAATGGTGAATCATCCCCCATGGTTGACATTATCATCTTGAATCCTATTGGTTCTTATAAAGTTTATTTTGGTTGTACATTTTTCTTAGGAGGCCCATTTTAGACCTCAAAATTCTCATAATGCAACCATTGCTGCCAAATTCACAACACCATGTCAAAGCTCCATTTCCAGGTACCAATTAGGAGGATTTGTCTCCAATGTATGAATGAACCCATGTACCCATTATTGTTATGGAATCTCCTTCCAACATAATCGGATATGTTCCCTACAACTATTTTCACCATCATATTTTAACTCTATCTCTGTGTTTATCTAACCAAATATTATCCACATTAATATTTGACATTCCTACCAATATCCTATATTCTTCTTATATGTACCACACCATCTAGGAGGAGTATCTTTGAGAGCTATATTGAAGGTTAACAATCTTTTGACTTTCTAGAACCTGTTACTCATAATCATTGAGAAAAAAATTCACATCCCCTAAGCCATCATAAGAAGGAAGGTTACATACCTGAGATGTCATGCAGCAAACTAATTTGGAAATTCTTGCACAACACCTTGTGGATACTTCATGTAACCTGTTCTGCCAATTTCCAATTCTTCTTTTGAATCTGATGTACAATAACTGTCATGTTCCCAAGACAGCTTGCCCTCTGCAATAGGGTTAACAAAATATTATTCCTTTTCTATCAATTGATAGATATTATCTATATCATCTGTGTTGTACTCTTCTCGAACTGGCTCTATATATCTTGCCCATTTTGATGGATCCAAGGGAACAGTTACTCTCATATTATTCCCTTTGAATATCATTTGTCTCTTTTCTAGATTAACTATAGCCATGTTATCAAATTCCCAATCAAGTCCAAGTAATGTAGGATAGGGATTACTATCATCCACAATTTCTATTACTTCAAAGTCAACAATAGTGCGAACTCCTTAAATTTCTACTCTTACACCTGATAGTCTTCCTAAGCGGAAGATCTTCTGTTGATTTTCCATCTGTTGGTGCACTAAGATGACTATTTAAATCAATCTTAATTCCTACATTACCTTATCAACCTAGGATTCATCTATTTATTTCAAGGATGTCATCAATATTTGTGTAATAGAGGTCAGAGGTTATTACGTAACCAAATTAATCTAATATTTCATCAATTCATTGCAATAATGTATTAACAAACTCTTAATTCTCGAAGTTCAATCGAAGACAATTCAAACCATAAATCTAAATCCAATCATAACTATCCTACAAAAGAAATGAATTTCAAGATGATGCATTAAAGGAACTTATATCTAATGGAATGTTATCTAGTCTAGTAAATGGAACAAATCATTACAGTAACAAGCAATGAGTAACTACTTTAACCTTGAACATGAATCGGAAAAGCATCAATCAATCGTAACACGCAGCTTATTCAATATAATTCATTAAATGAACAACATTGAAGATCTATCTCAAATATAGGTATAAAGAATAACTTGATTCAAGGAAAGAACAGTAATAAAGAATTGCAAGAAATAAGGAAATAGTTATAACACAAAGGAGCAATGAATTTTCCAGTGACTAGGACCAAAGCCTCCAGAAGTTACTGTTGATAAAGCTCAGAACATGATTACGAAAACGAAAAGATATATGTATTTCTCATTAATTGAAATGATAAAAATGCATAATTACTATAATGTCAAAATATGCTTGTGTTCAATACAAAGATACAAGAACGAGTAAGGGTCAAAAAGCTTCTGATCCTATTCACCCATTGGTATCATATAGCCTAATGGAAAACTAATGGATGAAAGTGAGTCATGAGGATCGAGATATCCTGAGGATTTCGTGGCTAAATGATCGGATTCCTGTTTTCCAAATTAGCATTTTTGTTCATATCTTTTGCTAGCTCGCACAGCCACGAAATGGTCCTTTCCTCATTCGGCGCTTGTCGTTATATCAACTGAACAACAACAGTCCAATTCTAATTTCTTGTGCAATAAGCAAGCAAAAGTTAGTCTTTTATGCTACAAACATTCAATTTGTTTGATAACTGTATTTACCTAACTTTCACACTCTTTTCTTCCAAATCCTTTCTAAGAATGAAGACAAATACATAAAAGAGAGTGATTTATTAAGCAATGTAATGGTACAAACATACCTTTTTTCTCACCCAACATATTCCCCTGCTTACCTTTTTACATGTCCTCATGCAAGAAGATGATTAACATGTAATTGTGTTAAGGAATAAGCAGGATAGGTCTCTTCTGGATATATTTGAAAGCCATTTTTATTTTTAAGTATTGCAAATGCTCGGCCTTCTTGGCATTCTACCAATTCATAGTCAAAATGGTACCCATTACAAGGATACCAAAGAATAGGACTCCTATATCGGCAGCCTATCCATGTAGGGCCAATGCATAAGATAATATTTTTGAACTTAACCAAACAAGCAACAACAACTTTGAAATTTCCGTAACAAAACGATTCTTTGTTCTTCATGCTGTTGGAGCAAACCATCCATCTCTGTTTTGCAGCAAGTAAGGGTTCTTCTTTAATATCATGGAAATATTCCACTCCAGACTTTATAGTATCCTTATGGAGTGGACCTAGAGAGGCCACAACATTTTGTCGTTCCATAAAGTGTTTGTGTTGTACAAAAAGGTGTGCGGGTTTTGTATGTTCTCCCATAACCCATAGATCTAATTCATGATCCCTTTTCTGGAAAAGGTTATATGCCTTGGCCTAATTAATCTGATTACAGGCAAAATAAATGAAAGCTTGAAATTGAACATCTCTGATGAATGGGCTAGGGTTAGCATCCATTTCATCTTCCAAAAAGAAGTTTTGTAAGTATGTAGTGTCCTATTTGTTTTCCTAGTATAGTTTTATCACTCCCATCAAGGGTGATTTTTGATGAGTTATATATATGATAGGTTGATCACTTGATTGAGGAACAATGTTTTATATAGTTAGATTTCCTCTTATATGTGGCATCATTGATTATATGTATTAGATGGTTTTGGTTAAGTAAATGTTATACATATGTTTTTTTGTTTGTATCTTATTTATGAAGTAGGTGTATGACATGGATGGTGATCCAAGATTGACACACATATACCCATGGATGATCATGGTTATGCAAAATAGATGGTTAATTATGATTTATGGATGATAAATGATTTGTGTGATTATATATGTCTAATATTTTACTAAGAAGGATGTGGTAGGGTACTTGGTCATTTTCCAACAAGGATGTTCAATTATGAATGACTGTGGAAGTCATTTCTTCAAAACCAAAATGACTATGGAAGCCATGCACTATTCTGGGTAAAATGTGATTAAGTTAATTTCATTATGAAATTCATTTGATTCCTTTGATCTATGAGATTGTAATGTGTGGAGGTCTTTGAACAAGGCCTTACCAGCGAACCATCAGATGGGTAAAAGCTCACAATTAGTACCATAAGGAGAAATGAAAAGTTTCAAAGCAGAGTAGATGAGAGGTCATGGAAATTAAGGCATGGAGTCCTAATTCCAAAAAAGATAAAGACGTGGAGTCTTGTATATTTAGGGCACAGAGTCTTGAATATTTAAAATATCAAGTTGTGGAATCTTGGATCTTTGGAGTAGATTAGGGTGCGAAGTCCTCAATCTATTAAGGCACGAAGATGCATGAAATAGGGGTGTGGAATCCCTATTCTCAAAAAAAAAAAATAATAAATAAAATAAAATAAAATACAGCTCATGGATGAATTTCCTTAAATAAAATTTCATCCTCACAATTCTAGAATGACTTTCTAAAAATAGAAAGTCATGTCCAACGTCTCAAGCACGATTGTCCAAAAATAGTAAATCACCTTGCATAAATTGGTAATCAAGCAGAGTGGAAGAAAAATGACTTAACTTATCATTAATCAATCCTAATAGTTCAATCTTGATTGAATCCTCAATATTATTAATATTATTATTATCTTTTATGAGACTATGATATTACTATTAAAAATAAATTACAAGTCAATTTTATCTCTCCTCAATCAATTCACACATCCCCTTCATGGCTCTCATGGCTCTATGTAACTCTCTCTCTCTCTTTTAAATAATTCATTATACTCTATTTTATGCACTCATCAAATAATGACATATTCCTTTTCACTCATTGAAAATATGTCATCAAATATTCCTCTTACGCTCTCTTTCATGCATATGTTACACTCTCCTTAACTAAGGCATACATACCTCTCCTTAATGGCATAAGTTACACTCCTCTAAATGGAATCCAATGCATGCACATTACTCCTCCTTTATGACAAGAATTATATGCTCCTCCTATATATAAGTCTCATGTATTCTCACTTGGGGGGGATTATGAGGCCAAGAGTGGAAGAGATTTGAGAAAAATAGTGAGAGGCAGAGATATGGAGAGTAGCCAATTGCTTCCATAATAAATATGAAATTCTTATTAAAATCCTAAGATCTCTAGCTATTGAGGTTGGCCATGAGTGGCATTGAGAGGAAGTGAAAATTTGCTTCCTTAGTTTACCTTGCAAATCTCTTTACTATTGTTTTTTGGTACTTCTTATGAGCTTTTGCAGCTTAGGGGTTCTAGGGGGAAAAGTTCTTCCTTGATGTGGTTGGGAGGAAAATCTAGTGGTTCACAATGAGTTGGTAAGGATATTGGAGTTGGATCATACTCTCATTGGAGCTGGAGCATACTCCCATTTTTTTGAGTTGTATAAATCCACTGCCAGGTATGTTGACAACATTATATTGTGTTTCTTTTTGTAGTTCATTACATGGCTTTTTCTTATTTGGTTGTTGACTGAAACTTAGATGTATATCAAATGTTGCACACTAAATGTTAAAGGAATTTTGCAATAACTGTAGTTTATTTTATGTAAGTTTTCTTTTGTACAGTTTCATTGCAAGTTGATTTACATCATGTCTTAATGGCTGAAGCATTCAGGCTACCATGAGTTTTATGAAAACACGTTAATCGCATAAATTTGGTTTTTCATGCTCCTTTTATAACTATAGATAAGTTTGCACAGTATATGTTTGACAAAAGGGATAAATGAGATAGTAGGAATTTGTTTTTGGTTGTGGTCTTAAATAATCGCGTTTCTGGGTGTTTCTATTTCGATTCATTTTAACTTTAGGGGATATCTATACCTTATGACCATGTCACCCCAACTTTGATTTCAAAAAATAGAGTTTCATAATCTGGTTGTGTAATATGCTATATTTTACAGATTTGTTGTTGCTGCTTGGTGGATTGTCTTGTTATTTTTTTTAGCTGTGATTTACATGGTAACCTCTTTTTATGAATCCATTATGTTATATAAATAAGTAGGGACTTCCTAAAAAAATTCCACATATATCCAAAGGAACTATATTTGACTCAACCTCATCTACAAATGCTGACCCAAAAGAAAAGTTTACATTGTCTAGTCACTTGTAGTTGTGCTTTATCACATAACCATCCTAATGGGTATGGTTTCTTGTGAGGTGTAGTTAGCAATCCCAACTTCTTTACAATTGCTTCAGAAATTAAATTTCCTTGTGAGCCACTATCAAACAAAGTATCAATCTTTTGATGCTTGGTAATAACTCAAATATGGAAAAGCTCATGTCTTTTTCTCTCATTTTCTTCATTATTAGTAGATTGTGCAGAATTACTAGTTGATGCTTCAGAATTTTTACCTTTTATACCTGTGGCTGCAATGGTTGTTTCATCTCCTAAGTTTGGACCCAAATATTTTTGAATAGTTGCAAAAATCTTCTTCTTCTTTCCCTTGAACTTCTTAGGTCTTAGCTCCGGATGTAGAATCCAACAGTGCTCATCATCATTCCCATCCTTCTTACAGTGAGTGCATGAAGGCTTGCTTTTTTGTACAGTGTTGGCCTTCCTCTCTTTCCATTTATGTTTTCCCATTCTTTCCTCTAGCTTCTAGATGCGTAGCTTGAACATATACCTCATCTATACAATTGGGATTAAACATGAGGATAGTGTGCCTCATGTAGCTGTGTAGACCACCTATGTACCTCAACAGAGTCTCATGTGAGTCTAATGAAATTCCTAGAATCAAAGCTCTTTTCCTAAATTCTTGGGTGTAACCTTGTACATTTTTCCCTTTCAATTGGCAAAGATTTTGCTAGCTCATCATGGCTTGCTGCATGTAAGCTAGTGGATAGAACTTATTTTTGATTGCAAAAAAAAATTCACTCCAGATAGAAAGAATCTTACCATATTTCTTCATGTCATCTTGTGTCCTACCTTCCCACCATACCAAGGCAGTGCCTCCAAGGCGTAGGCTGGCCAACTGAGTCTTACTCTTGTTTGAGTCAATTCTCTGCACTCTGCAATAAACATCAATCTGTCTGATCCAATTATCCAGCTTCTCTGCATTCAACTCTCCATCATATATTGGTAAATCAAATTTAACATCTAATTTAATCAAATATGTCTTCTTTTTATTTTCAGGGCTATTAGGAGGTGTGAGAAATTTTTCTTCTTTCCCTTTGCCTTTTGAGTGGTCATGGAGGAGGGACTCTTCTTCTCCTTTATCTTTGGAGTGTTATGAATCTTCATCTTTACCTTTCTTAAACTACCTATACATTTCCTCTACCATGGACCTCATGGCCAGGAAACTATCTATAAATTTGGGGTCTGGTCCCAAGGGAATTTCTTCTGACATTCTCTTCTTGGAATAGACTCTTCCAATTTCTGGGTTAGTTTCAACCAACTCTCCTTCTCCTAATTTAAGCTTTGATCTAGTTAGCATTCAACAAAAAAAATCCAGCACAAGCTTGTCTAACCTTAACAAACTAGAGCTCTGATATCACTTGATCTAAAATCACCCATAAATGACCTCAGATAATTAATGAAGGTATTGCAGATTCATGTGTTGGGGAGTGCCTATGTTATTTTTATGCAATGGATCGATAAGATTACGAAATACATAGACACTAAAACAGTAAGAGAGCATAGTAAGCAAACACATAAAACACAACAAACTTAATAAGGAGTTCACCCAATCCTCGTGGGCTACGTCTCCTGGACCAACCTTCAGTGGTGGCCTTTCTATTGTGTCTCAAAAGTAGAGTTTTTACAATAATGAGCTCAATTTGAGTCTCACTTAACAGATGATGATTAGTAGGATTGTACTTGGATTCCCCAAGTCTCTAGAGTACACAGACTCCCCTTACTGAATCTCGACCTCAACTGGTCTCAGTGGTATGAGTCCAATTTGGCACTTAATACATGACAGGTATACACAGAAGAGTTGCTTGAACCTCTCAAGCCTTCTCTGGAGTTCACAGACTCTTAGAATCTCTCTGTCTCTATCTGCTCGATGCTGCCTTTGCTCTGCCAGTCAGCTCGGCTTCTCTGTTCTCTACAAATTTGCTTCTTTCTCTTTCTACCTCCTATGTCTTTCTCTCTCTATCTATTCGTGGCTTAAAGCCAATCCGCTCCTTGACTATTCATTTCTGCTTACCGGCTCTCTCGATCTCTTGCCTATGTAAACTTGAATTCCCCTGCTTTGTGTCATCATCACCGTGTAATGCTTCACAGAGAGGTGGCCACCTATTTCCTCACAAACTGAGTGTCAGTTCTCTTTGAACGGTCGTTATTTTTGTTGCTCCAAGATTTCCAGCAAAACTAATTCCTCTGCCAACTCATCGGTCATGCCGGACCTCAAATATTATATGACTCAGCCTATATCCCCATCAAATCTAGTCATCCATTGGATCATTTCTCCGCCGTTGATCTAGAGCCTCTAGATCCTACGGTCTTCGTCCATATTAGGCGGGTACATCCATATCAGGCGAGTAAGTAGCATGACCTTTACTCATTCAATGTGAGCAGTTTTCTCTCTCATGCGCTGGACGCGTGTCACCCAGTGTATGGCATCGGGCGGGACTTGGTCAAACCTGCTTACCGCTTGAAGCCCTTCCGATATCCTGCCAGTTTTAGTGTGGGACCTGCCTTCTGATGGAATCAATGATTTCCGTGCAGTTTTATGCTTTCCTCATGACCGAGTGCTTGGGGGCTTTCCTTCACTGAGGGGGATGCCCTGCGATACGCGATTAACGCTTCAACACTAATCGCGTATTAGAAACCACCTCTATTTCTGGATTTGATCTCCCATTTGTCAATTTGTGCTAGCGCGTGGTCACCATGGACCAATGGTCTGCGTATTTTGACCGAGGGTCCTCGTTGTTCTGTGCTGACCACAAATTTCCAATGTTTAGAGGTTATTTCTAATAAGCTTGATATCCATAAGACTTTGAAGCTTGACATAATTTGAAACAGACATGAAAACTTAGAGAATGTTTAAGGATCCCATTCGGATCAATGAAGTATCTCACTCTCTTCAATACATGTGAATACAAGCATATACCATAACCATCATAAGTGTATTTATACAATAAATTTTGATACATGTGTGAATAGGATGTCTGACTCAATAGAACTTCTTATAACTATGTAGAAGTAAAAAGATGTACAATTAAAAAGACATTTCACTTGTTCCAATAGTGGAACATGGAAGCCACAACTTGCTTCTCAAAAGAACAATCTCTCTATCCTATGCTAACAATAGAAGCCAAGGCAAAAAGTCCCCTTCTTTGAGCTATGAGGGTCTCTTTATAATAAGGAAATGCCTTTTCACCTTCCATGTGACTCTTGAGATCCCTCATGACTCTTTGGCTCCTGTCTAACCTTTAGACTTCTGGACAACTTTTCAACTTCTACATGAATTTTCATTTTCTCTCTCTTTTATTTTGCAATTACAAAATTTAGGCCCTTCTACAAAATTGAGGCTAAAATCCACAAAATACAAAATAAAAAATCTTTATGTTAAAATCTGAGGAAATTGTAATTCAGGTATTATGACATGAATTTCCTTTGTGACATACTGGTACCAAGATTTGTGTTAGAAAATTATGTATTACAGAGAAATGGAACACATAAAATATTGCAGAAATATAAACAAAAAAAAAAACACATAAAACAAGAGACACAAATATACGTGGTTCACCCAGTTTGGGCTACGTCCACCCCGAACAGCCAGTCCTTCCTTTCTATTATCCAGCAAAATGAAGAGACACAACCTACAGTGGATCCACTGTAATATCCTCTGTTTTCTCTTATAGTCTCACCTCTTTGCTTCTCGCTCGGAGAATACACATCTATTACACAACCTCAAATACAATGCCCTCATACAAGGAGAGGGGTTGCCTTCTAGGGCAAAAAACCCTAAACTAAACATAAGTTCTACTGTTAGATCATCCACCTAATGAACGAACCAGATTGACTAGAAATTACTATACTTTTATAAGGAAATTTTACATTTGTTTTTAGCTTTGGGGGCACTACCCCCGAAACCCCTGCTGGGGAACCACTGGCCCTCGGACCCCCCAGCCGAGGGGGGATCATCCCCCTCAAACCCTCGTGGGGGGGACAATTCCCCCCCGCACCCCCCCACGTGGAGGGGTGTACAAACTTCCTGGGGTATACATCTGGCTGAAACAAAGACCTCTAAACAATCATGCTCCATACTCAACATTCTCCCACTTGGAGAATGATTGCAGCAACTCCATCACTGCTTCATTTGCTGGACAATGACTCCTCTTTGGACCTAGTTGTTTCTCATCTTCATCGTCATCCTTGAAGACCAATTGAAACTAAGCATATTCTCAGTTTCTCTCTAGTTACAACTTTTGTTAGCATATCTCCAGGATTCTGGCTAGTGTGTATCTTTTCTAGCTTCAACTCTCCATCTTCCAACACTAATAGTGTGAAATGGTACTTGAGATGTATGTGTTTAGTCCTGGAATGAAATGCTGAGTTCTTTGCAAGATGAATGGCACTTTGGCTATCACTGTATAACTTGCCCATATCATGCTCCTTACCTAATTCACCCATAAACCTTTGTAACCAAATCATTTCTTTACTAGCCTCTGTAGCAGTAACATACTTTGCTTTTTTTGTTGAAAGTGCAACAACACTTCATATTTTTGAAACACAACTGACAGTTATTCCACCAATAGTAAATACATATCCTGTAGTGTTCCTCCTGCTATCTCTATCACCTGCCATATCTGCATCAACATATCCCTGTAGAGAAATGTTTGAACCACCAAAGCATAATGCTTGATTTGTGGTACCTTTCAAATATCTGAGAATCTATTTCACTGCCATCCAATGTTCCTTTCATGGATTGTTCATGTACCTGCTTACAACTCCCACTACATGTGCAATATCAGGCCTTGTGCAAACCACTGCATACATTAAGCTTCCAACTGCTAATGCATATGGAGCTTTAGACATATAATCCATGTCTTCTTGTGTCTTTGGGCACATTTCCTTACTAAGTTTGAAATGGCTAGCAAAAGGTGTACTAACTGGTTTTGCATTGTCCATATTAAATCTTTTCAACACCTTTTGTATGTACTCATTCTGAGACAATGTTAATTTACAATTTTTCTTGTCTCTAGTTATTCTCATACCAAGGATTTGTTTTGCAACTCCCAAATCCTTCATTGCAAATGAATTTTCCAATTTTATTTGAGCACATTTATTTCCTACATGTTAGACCCTACAACAAGCATGTCATCTACATACAATAACAATATAATATAGTTGCCATCATTTTTCTTTTTCAGATAAACACAATGATCACAGTGACATCTAGTATAACCTTTTTCAGACATAAACTTGTCAAATTTTAGATACCATTGCCTTGGAACCTGTTTTAAGCCATACAAGCTCTTCTTCAACCTGCACACTAGTTTCTCCTTCCCTTTCACTTCATATCCTTATGGTTGCTACATATATATATCTCTTCCTCCAAATCCCCATGGAGAAAGGTTGTCTTTACATCTAACTTCTCAAGATGCAAACCTTCAACTGCTACTAGACTTAAAATAGTTCTGATTGAAGTCATTTTAACAATAGGAGAAAATATTTCATCAAAATCAATACCTTTCTTCTATGCAAACCCCTTCACCACAGTAGCTTTGTACCTCTATTTCCCTCCATCTTCTTCTTTCAGCTTGTAAACCCATTTATTCTTCAATATAGTTTTTCCTGCAGGCAACCTGACTAAGTCCCAAGTCTAGTTATGCATTAAGGAGTCCATCTCTTCTTCCATGCCTACCTCCCACTTCTTCTTGCTTTCAACTTGCATTGCTTCTTCATAACATTCGGGTTCACTAGAATCAGTCAACAGTAAATAATATAATTAAGGAGAGTATTGTTCAGGGGGTTTACTTATCCTGGTAGATCTTCTAACACCACTTTCAGGTGTTTGGGGTTCCTGTTGCTGTTGTGGTGGTTGTTGATTATTATTATTTTCAGGCACCTCTACTTTTTCAGTGATTTCATCAAGAACTACGTATTCCTTGTTTTCTTTTTCCTGTTTCTTTTCCTGCAACTGATTCTTATACAAGACCTTTTCATTGAATATTACATCTTTGCTCCTAATGATTTTGTGATTTTCATAATCATATAAGCGATAACCAAATTCATTAACACCATATCCAATAAAGGTACATTTCTTTGACTTTCCCTCAAGCTTTGTTCTATTTTCTTTATCATTATGGACAAAGGCCTCACAACCAAAAGGCTTTAAAAAGGAGTAGTTTACCTTTTTACCTATCCATGCTCCATCTGGAACACCACCATCCAAGGAACTTGCAGGCCCTCTGTTTATTAGATAAGCGGCAATATCTACAACATCTACCCAAAACTGTAAAGGCAATCCTGCATGCAATCTCATGCACCTTGCACGCTCCATGATTGTTTTGTTCATCCTTTCTGACACACCATTTTCTTGTGGCGTTCTTGGAACTGTCTTCTCTCTGCAAATGCCATGCTCTAAATAGTACCTATCAAACTCTTTGCTGCAATATTTACCTCCATTGTCTCATCTAATACACTTAAATTTCTTTCCTCTCTCAACCTCAACCAAAGCTTTCCATTTCTTGGAAGTATCAAATACATCAGATTTATTCTTAATACAATAAATCCAAGTTTTTCTAGTTGCATCATCAATAAAAGTAACATAATAATGAGAGCCATCGAGAGATGATACCTGAGCAGGTCCCCATACATCTGTATGCACAAGCTCTAATATTTCGCTCTTCTTTTCTTTCCCAACTCTGATAAATCTGACTCTCTTCTATTTTCCATAAATGAAATTCTCACAGCAGTCCAAATCAACATTCTTCAAACCCGGAAACAAATTCCTTGAGTGAAGAATCTTCATCCCCTTTTCACTCATGTGTCCAAGCCTATGATGCCATAATGCTGCATCTGCTCCTTTGGAAGTTAAAGCATTAAAAGAGTTAGAAATACCATTACATAAATACAATGTACCAACCTTTTCGCCTTTTTATATTACCAGGGCTCCTTTGGTGACCTTCCAAGCTTTATCTGTGAAAGTTGTCACACAACCTTCACCGCCCAACTGCCCTGTTGAAATCAGATTTTTCTTTAGATCTGGAACATGCCTTACCTCCTTTAGTAACCATTGGTTTACATTATGTTGTTTTATAAGAACCTTACTCATTCCAACAATTTTATAGGGCTTATCATCACCCAAACGAACTTGTCCAAAATATCCTTGAACATAGTCATGAAAGTATTTCTTATCAAGTGTGGCATGGAATGAGGCCCCTGAACCTACCACCCAGGAATTAGTAATATTTTCGAAAGAAATAATCAAAGCATTTTGTAACGCCTCACCTGTCACATTTTCTTCATGATTGTTTTCTTGCTGTGCATCTCCTTCTTTTCCCTTCCAAGATCTACAACCTTTCTTTAGGTGTCCTTTCTTTCGGCATTTCCAGCACACTATCCCCGATCTGGACTTGGATCTACCTTTCCTTGATTTACTGTGATATCCTGAGCTCTTTCCTCTTTCCATTTTTCTTCCCCTAGACTCTACACTCAAAGCATTACCTGATGTTTCACCGGAGCTTTTCCGTCGCATTTCCTCACTAAGGATAGCACCGACAATATCATCAAACTTTAAAGTACTAGATCTAGAAACAGAGTTACTAATGGCCATTACTAAACCATTCCAACTTTTTGGTAATGAGCACAAGAATAACAGAGCTCTAACTTCATCATCAAAGTTTATCCCTACAAAACTTAACTGACTTGTAATAGTATTAAAATCATTTAAATTGTCTGCAACAGATCCACCTTCCGACATCTTCATATTAAATAATCGTTTCATAAGAAATACCTTGTTTGA
>APFE031206288.1:47467-71027 GCA_000404065.3 Pinus taeda
GCACCCCCCCGCCCCTCCCCCCGCGTGGAGGGGTGTACAAACTTCCTGGTGTATACATCCAACTGAAACAAAGACCTCTAAACAATCATGCTCCATACTCAACAATTTGCACTTTGCTGTTATATTTGTGAATTTTAGTGGTAGCTCTTTCTTGTACCTCATCCTCTCATCCATATCATTTGGTAATATCGTTCTAGAGCCCACCTTCATATTGTGCCACGACATATTCAATTTCACGTGCAATTTAATTGGTTCAACAACATATTGAAAACATATCTCCTTGGTTACCTCCAAGTCATCTCAGGTAGCCACATGTCTTATGATGTCTAAAAAATACTTGAGCTTATGTTTGATGTCATCTCTATGCTCCACTTCTCCATGTGTACCTACCAATTTTATTTTGTACATTTGAACCAAAGCTTCCAATCCATAATGCAATTTCAAGTAGGCAGACATATATTTGGCTATATGGTTTTTGAGCTAATCATAGGCTTTGATATGTATCTTTATCTCTACTCTATCCATTTCAGCATGACCCTTCCTTTTCTAGCCAACTTTTTTGGTGAATTTAGGTATTTGGCACTCCATTCCTAAATCATATCTACAACCATGTGAGCCAATGTTGTGATAATTAGTTTTCTTGTAATTCCTTTTGGATTTCATACAAAGGTGCCATTTTTTTGTGCAATATGATAATCTCTTCATATTTGTTTTTCTATGTTGTCCAATTGCTTAAGTTCTTCAAGTATCGTGGAATGTAGATCTTATGTGTTGGATCCTATGGAAGACACCCTCTGGTTCTCAAAATAATCCTCTCAATCTATTCCTTTGCATCAACCAATTCTTTCTTCAATTGTTCATTCTTGTGAGTAAGCTTATCAATGTTATTTTTTAGTGGTTATTAAAAAGGTTGCACCAACTGAAGCAATTTCCTTTGGATTGGTATTTGTGTTCGAAATACTTACACTTCCCTTATTGATTGAGATTGATCGATTTGGATCATTCGGAAAGTAATTCCTCATTTCTTGAATGATTTTATCTTTAAACTAATCAAATGTGATGTTAGATATGTCCAAAATTTTGTCTTCACCTGGAGGTGGAATCCCCATTTCGGTAGGAGGAAAATTTCCACATTTTAGAGGAGTTAGAGGCTTAATTTTCAAAGCACCTGCAATTCACTCATTTGTTGTTGTTTGATTCTCTTCTTCTTGCTCATTCGATCTCTTCAGTTACAAGTTCTTCCAATTTCTTCACCATTTCATTTTCTTCCTATTTCTTCCTCTTCTCCTCCTCAAGATGTAGTATTATTTGTTCTTCTTCTTCCTTCTACTTCTTGAGGGCCTCCTCTTTCTATTTATTTAGATCTTGCTCCTCTTTCCTTTTCCTCTATTCTTATTTTCTTTTTTGCATGGCCTCTTTTTTAATCTTTTCTTTCTCTTCTTTCTATCTTTCCTCTTCCTCCAATTTTTTTTTTTCTTTCTTGATTCTTCATGCCCTTTTCTTTTCTTATCCTCTTCAACTTCCCATTTAGTGTTTTTATCTACCTCGAAATTTTTACTTCTTTCTTTCGCAGCCTCCCACTTGTGCTTTCTTTTTAGCTCAACATTGTTCTAGATGTTCATCTCTTCTTGGTATCCTCTCATTCGTTCTTCTAGAAATTTTGCTTGGTTTGAAGGGCTTGCTTCTTTGTCTATTTTGAATTCTATAGAGGCATTATAATGGTTTTTTATTCCATTCTTTTCCTTCCATGGGTTTGAGGTGTATGGTCTGGTGTATCTCAACTTTGAACAATGTTGTGTGAATATATATCAAGGATCATACCTGTGATAATCCATCTCCCCAAACTTGAGATGATCTAGTCCTGTAGTCCCTGCCTATGTTGCCTTCAAGATCTTGATGATATATGATCCTATTTGCAGAGGGACAGGCCATGGAGAATTCTTAATTTTTTTCAAAGATCTAGATAGTCCTATGTAAATATGGTATCCAACCTATGACATAACGACCTTATTTGTGACAAACAATGGAAAATTTTGTGGAATTTTACATGCTCCATATACTCCTACGAATGTTCCTTGAGTTGACACAAACCAATCTGCAATATCTACTATGGATTCCTTGGCCTTGTCTTTCATGCAGGGTGCCTCTATGCCAAATATCATATGGTAAAGAATTGAGATGAAATTATCATCTATCCTTGTGTACAACCACCTATAACTCATATCCCTCAATATATTGCAATGAATATGGATAGCAGGTGTTGTTTGAGCATTAGTCCACTTCTTATCCAAACTTGGGAATTCATTTTCAGCACATATTCCATCTAGCAAATAGGATGACATGTAAAAATCTAGTTGCTCACCTTGTGTCATATTTGTTTCCTTATCAATACACTTTTGTAATTGTTGAGCTATGAGGTCAAACCAATTGAAAATGGTGCATTTAGTATCACATGGGTGTACCATATAGGCCTATATTTCCTCAAAAAATTATGTGTTCTTATGTCCATATATCCTACAACACATGGCCATTAGATATTGGTACACTTTCTTCAACGAGTTGGTTCTGTAAATAGCATCTAGCTTATGGAAAAATTTTCTTAGCTCTTTCCACCAAGTTTTAAAAATATCTTTCATGGATTCCCCCAAACCAGCATAGAATCTCGTATTGAGATATTCTTTAGGCTTTGGAAGTTTATAATAATTATGAAGATGATGAGCCTGATATGTGGCAAGCTCTTTTCCCTTTTCCCTACTGAAAATCATGCTATGAGAATCAATGTTATAGAATATCCACCTTATGGTCTCTGCATAAGGTAGCATTGGATAATGGAAAGTAATTATATGGAATTTGGACCTCTTAACATTGACATATACCTCTCTTTCTTCTAGATCCTCAGGGATTTGTTCTTAGCGATTTTTTTTTTCAAGTTAGGGTAATAGATATGTCTATGAAGCATGTTGTATCTGTCAAGACTAGTACTTTAGGTTTTGGACTATCCACAACACCTTCAATACTAATTTCCATTATCTCTCTTACCAGTCCTTTCCTTGTAACTAGGGGCATGTTGTCAGTAGAGGATGATACACTGATATGTTATAGACATGTGGTAGCTGGAAATTAAAAATTATTCATAAGGCCAGTCCCCAAAAATCCCTACTCTAACTTTGTTCGAGCAAGTTGGGTGAGAGCAAGTGTGTGACCTTACAAAGAGTTAAGTGAGACGCACGAAGGTTCCAACACACGCAGGGAGAAGGAAGTGTGCCCCTTGGAAGCCTGTAATAGTATGCAACTTGAAAGGAACACATGAGCATAATGACATCACAAACTAAGATGCATAATAGTCCACAAGTTAAAGTGATGAATTAATACAACAACACACATTCAACAAGATTCATACAAATGAAAACGAAATAGCTCATAAGAATAAACGTAAGTTAAATAACATACATTGAAAATACAACAAGAATAATCCTACTATATTGACATCATATGCATGAAAGCATGTTGGCTCTGATTTGATTATTATAAGTGAAACTTTAGTTCATACATACACCATTAACGGCCACTAGCCCCAATAGTGGAACATTAAAGTCAAAGAACAATTGCTCATCCAAAGAAGTCTAGTCGCTCTACACTACAGAGAAGCCAAGGCTCTCCACAATACTCCCAAGATCTTTGTAAGCCTAAGCCTAGCCAAAACCTTGGCTCCCAAAAGTGCCTTATATGAGTTATTAGGTTCTATTTATAACAAGAGGGGGTGACTCTTCAACTCCCCTTTGTGACCTTTGGACTACCCTCATGACTTTTCAACTTCTTTACAAAATGACACATTACATTACATGATGACTCTTCATATTACAATATTGAGGCTTGGACTTTCACTTACAACTTAATTATAAATAATATTACATTTTACACTTGTACCCGTATGAGACAAAATAGGGTAGAGACAACTTGATGACCTAACAATACACAACACTATGATGCTTGAGTTTGGGAGAAGTTTATCTCAGAAACCTCCACTCGCTGCTTCTCAGTCACATATTGGTGCCAAGATTGATACTGTGTGATGATGTCCCCAAACTATGTGATAGTGTCTAGTTGGAAGCGAACTCTAGCCTCCATGGCATCCAGGTACAATCTCTTAGAACTTATTTCAAGTTTGTTTTGAAGTATGAGCAACATTGTTCTGACTTGGACAGGACCACCGATGTAATTATGCATGTTCTATCTATTCAACTCCAAATCTTCCTTGGTGGCATTCTGTCATAGCTGCTCCAAGTACTCTTTGATCTCCTGCCAAATTTGGTTATTGGGTTTGGCTTTGGTGAGTGAACCGACTAATGGGATCTGGTGTGTTTTGACAAGACATCCAAACTATTGAACAATCGTACATATGAGCCTTGAATGATATCAATGAATGAGGTGATATTATTGTCGTTTTGAATTAAAATTCGAACTTTCACTTTCTTTAGCTCTGCATGTGGCTTCATTTTCTTTACTAAATCAAGTAGTGCCTCTTTATATCTGTAACACCCTCCTCCCACATCTACCCAAGCAACTAGCCAACTAGGGTACAAATTCAATGAGATGCCACTATGATAAGACTCAACCTCCTAGGTAAACTTAAGGAAATGGAGTCGACAAAACAAGACCTTACAGACCCCCCTTAGGTGCTTCAGGACCCCCAGGAGCTAATCCACTACTCCAGGTGCCCAACCCCTGAGTTAACCTAGAATTTCAATGAAATAAACCCAAAGTCTCTCCCATGGTAAGGTATGCATGCAATTTCAACCTTATATTTTCTCCCACAATGCATGCAAGGGAGAGATTGCAGACTTTTTCAGCTAGTTTTGTGCTACGATTTAAGCCACATTTTTCAAGGCTAGTCTCCAAACCAATACCTAGAACTTGATGAGACTTTCCAAGGAAATAAATGACACCAAGGAAAAGCCTCTAACACAAAAAATAATCAAGGGCCTGACCTAGCCAAGCCTAACCATGACATACATTTTGTCAAACACTTAGTAAATATGCAACCTACAGGTGTAAATAACAAATTTGAGCATAGGGGTCTCATACTTATCTGGGATTCACCATGAAGCATTGTTTCCTTATCAATTTAACTACCATTTTATCCTTTAGGTCATAGATACATTTTTCATTCATTTACAATTAAAAACATGATGAGATCCATACATATTTGTTCTCATAAAACATATACATAACCAACATAAGAGGGATAGAAATATCAATGAAATCACAACAATATACACCATATATAATCCATCTTAATACTCATATAAATACTAGGATAAATAACCTTCCATTAATGATGCAAAATCCAAACTCAGAATGGGACTTCCACGTTCCACCTAACCATAGAATGGATAAGCCAAATCTCTCTTCAACCATTCACCCCCGTGAAATATTCCAAGCATGAATGTGGGATCTCATAGAACACATCAATAAAAAACCATCCAGGGCTTCTAGAGGCCATCCACCTAAATCCATAAAATAGTGATTCCACCTCATGGTGGGACATCCCATAACCATCATCTGAGTGGTATCCATCCAATTCTTCCAGGGCTTCCAAAGCATTTGTTCCAACCAAGGCTTCCAGGACTAGTAACTCAACCCACAACTGTCGTGAGGTTTCTAGAGAATTTTTCCAACCAAGGTTTTAAGGATTGGTAACTCAACCCACCAAGGGCTTCCAGACCGTTTTTCCAACCAAGGCTTCCAAGACTAGTAACTCAACTCAAGTTGTTACAGGGCTTCCAGAACATTTTTCCAACCAGGGCTTCCAGGAACTAATAACTCAACCCAAGTTAAGGAGACATGAAAATAAACCAAAAATAAGAAATGAAAGTAAACCCACAATCACCATGGATATCCTGGAAATGGAAAGGATAAGCAATCCACTGTCAATCCAGGCAATCCTCCATGCCAATGATAGATCATAACCAATAATCCATATACATGTGCCATGAATACCAAAACTAGTGAATAAATCATACATGCAACTCAGTACCTACATGAAAATATGATGTAGCTACTGATCCTGATGCCTTCTTGTGCTTTCCTACTCTTCCTCTTCCTTCTTTCTCCAAGAATACAAGTATGCCACACCCATGAAGAGTGCTCCAAGAAAACTCTAAGTCTCAAAGAGTATGAGAGAGAGAATAATGAGAGAGCTCTAAAATTGAACTGACAAAAGGTTGAGCCAAGAGCTTACATTGACTAAGAGCTTGCCAACTAACCCTCCGAAGCCTTTTTATGAATGATGCCTCTATTTTCTTCATTTTCCATTATTTTCCTTCATTTTCCTCCTCACATGCAACCTGTGACCTTTCACCTTCATTTTCTCCTAATTTCCATTATTTTCATAAATAAATGTTTCAAAACTACAATTTTGCCTTTCCAAAGCCTTAGCCATTGCCTTTGCCAATTCCCTTAGCCATAATAAACTTAATCAACACCCACTAGGATGTTTCTCCTACCATTTAGCTTGGAATACATGTCCCATCATCCATGGCCTTATATATATTTTTACATGAATTTTCACCAAGGACATTACAGAACACCCCCTGGTGGAACACCATCCTTGGTGTTCAATGACACCTCTAACCAAAAATACTGTTGAAAACAAAACATACTGCCCATGGATATTTCTAACAAAAATCTTTGTAGTATTTACAATGACCACTGTTGAAACATGAGAATCATATTGTTTACTAGAGCTTAATAACATAGCTCATTATGGTATTTACAATAATAACAACATATACTCATGCACATTTGCTACACCGAAAAAATAATCACACTGCCTATGGATCTTTATAAACCAGCTCGATATCGTATTTACACTAATATACACATATAAACATATGCACATTTTCTCAACTAGAAAAAAAAGGATATGATTCCTGCATCCAAAACAAGGGAATCCAGAGGCTCACACCTCCACCCTCAAAGTAATACCAGGATTCACCTCCTTCTCAGGAAGTCCATAATCCATTGTAAATTCAAATATGCATCCAATGTCCAACACTAAAATTCCGCACCACTTGTCCTCTTAGTGAACAATTACGGGCTCATTGTTCTAGGGTACACTCCTAATTTGCATCTTCTTCCATCTAGAAATGCTAATGGATGAAGAAAATATATCCATGACCTTCCCTTCTCTGCTACACACTCCCTCAGGAATTTGGTCACCCCTTCTATGCAGTCACTGACCTTCCAAGTTTCGCTGGCACCCCCCTCCTAGGCAGTACATCCCTTGGAAATGCTTGCTTACATCAGAAGATACAAAAACCAAGGCATATCCCTAACTCAAACCATCATACCAGTCATAGCTTTCTCATTGAAATAAATGGACGTTATTGGGTACTAGTGTCCCACTATGGCCCTACTCCTGAAGTGCTTTACCAACACACTGCTGCCTGTTCCAATTCCTTTTGTTGTTGCTAATTCTTATAGTTGATTTCAACCACCCAACTAGGCATGTTCATGCATTCCTGTAACATGCACATAATTTCCATTAGATTCAAATAAATTGAAATAAACTCAAACCATACCTCATTGGTAACTTATCAATAAGGTATACTTGCAATCCTGTTTACTTCTTGTCACAACAAGTCAAACTACATATTTGACCAAATCATCATGTATAAACATATCACATGGGGTTAGCTCAAAACGCAACCATCATAGATCAAAATCATAAATTACATGTAACCATCATAAACCTAAATTATAGATCACATGTAATCATCATATACTAGAATCATAAATCACACGCATAGTAAAACTGAATAAAATATTGATACTTATCCTTTAATCAATCCCTGGCTTCCACCTTTGTCCTTATTTTGTACGCATGCTGGATCGGTTGTCACACCTGACAAACACCTAGTGCCTTCTACTCAACCATGTGCACATACACATAGTGTGCATCACCCATACCACCACATACGACATATAACACCATGCAATACATGCATCTACAACAAGTGTACAACACAACACAATACATATTCCTACGTTTGGTGCACGAAACAACACAACACATAGATGTACACAATGTACATCACAAGACATGCATCCGCACAAAACCTGGGACACCAAAAATGCATACACATACACCCGATATGCAACACAACTCATACATCTATACTTGATGTACAATTCTGCACAATACATCTACCTACACCTAACATACAACACAACAAAATACATGTACTACAAATAGTACAACACAACGAGTATGCATGTGACGATACCACAAATACTCAATACACATACATAGTATCGCATGTACACAACACAACATGTATGACACACATACACAATACCACATGTACACCAGTACCATATGTACAACACATACAAAATACCACATGTACAAAGCACAACCTACACAATACCACATGTAGAAAGCACCACCTACACAACGTGTGACCAACATCACACGTACATGACACCACCTACACAACGTGTTCAGAACGCCACATGTACATTGCACCACCTGTAGAATGTGTACACAATACCACATGTACATGGTACCACATGCACGACATGTACATGACACTTACATGTACACAATGCCACATGCATGACATGTACACATCACTACCTACACACATCGCAAATTGTACCACATGTACATGGCACCACATGCTCACAACACCGCTTGAACAATCTTGCACACAATACCATATGTACATAACACCATACACAACATTGCATATCCAACATGCGCACAACACTATATGCACACAACACCGCACATCCATCATGTACATAGCATCGTCTATACCCAAAACTGCATATGCAACATTCACACAACACTACCTATACCACCCTATACATAACATTGCATAAAAAACATGTACACACACTATATATACACAACATTGCATGTGAACACATCATAGATGCAACATGTACAACATATACAACATATGCACAACACTAGTACCAAAAGCACATTGTACCTACCAAGAAACCTTGCTTTCAGTGTCTTATCCATGCTTGTCCCTAGCATGCCGCATACTACATTACTTTCATTTTGTTGATGTATCCTTCAACATTATCTGTCATAACATAAACATAATATAATCACATAATATCAACTCATAACCATATGATACTAACCTTGTATATTTTACATGAATACTCTTCTCAATTGATTCCTCATAAGACTAAGAACCTCTTCATGCCATTCGTCTGCGTAAGCAATCATTCCTCCACAAGGACGATTCCTGATGACCTTGTCAGATAGTGACAAAGATACATGATACACACATATATAATCATTAGTATAAAACAATGATCATTCTTTCAGACAATGACATAAATACATACATGTATACATATTTAAACATCAACAATATCATGATCATAAAATAATTACCAAATAACATAAGGTCTAGGTTAAGCGAACTTCCTTTATTCATGCACAACATGCATAACATTGGGAACAATCATTCCCAACATAGCCAAGGCATCCAACGCCTCATATCCATTTAATTTACCTTTTTGGTTACCTTTCTCATGACTTTACTTCCATTGCCCATTTACCACAATGGACCCAGCTAGTACAACCGACTATCATAGTCCTACCTTCCATTGCACTTACTCATGCAACAAACTTCATTTGGGTCTAACATCATCTATTGGGTACTACACAAATCTCCCATAGCTCCATTAACTTCCTCCTTTCCCAACCAATTCCCAAGACTCAAAACATAAAAGAAAATACCAAGAAACAAACAAGAAGGAAAACCATGAAAACTAATAACAACATGACACCGCAATAAAGTGGCATACTTATGCACGAGACAAACTCAAAATCGCACATCAAGAACAACAATCACAAAAGACCTAAATCACAAGACTAACAACAAACACCATGACTCAATCCCCATGGTTCCCAAGGAAAGCTCAACCAACGCCTCCTTCAAAAATTCATGGCAATTTCTTTTCCATTCAATCCCCTCCATCATACGGCCACAAACACGTAATGTTAGTGCATAACTAAACATAACAATACACCAGTTACCTTACCTTTTTGTGCCAAGTATGTTTCCTTGCAACTGAACACACCCACACCATCTCTCAAGGGAATCCAATTCCCTTGACAAATCCACATGTAACTAGAGGCTAGCTAATATACCTGTCAATTACATGTTCATGAATCTAGCACATATCCACATAATTTGTAATATTTCTAACCCAGAATATTCCTCAAACCCCAGCAAAAACTCCAACCAAATATGTGCAAATTATATAATAACCCAGAAGTGATAAAATAACAGTGGAACATCATATAATAATGTAAACCGGGAATATAAGCAGATACACAAGAAATGCAGTGAGAAATGCTAAGCCATTTTATTATACTGAGCAATAAATGAGTACAAGAGGTGATTAGACAGATGGCACCTCGATTTGCACAAGGCAAGTGAAGAAATACTCTTAGGATGACAAGAATAGCCTCTCTACATGGATGTTGCTGTTGTGCTGCTATTGCTACTAGAAAACAAATGATGATTTAGGGCTTCTCCCCTCCTCGGAAAAAGTTGAAACTCTGGATTTGGGCACTACTCAAGAAACCCAGAAAAACCTAGAAAGCTTTCCTAGAATGGCCTCACACTGATCTACGTCCCAGCTGCTGGAAAACTGTCATGCTGTTGTTGCTGCTGGAAATCGAATGAGGATTTGGGGCTGCTCCCCTCCTTAGAAAAGACTGAAACTCTGGAATCAGACTCTACTAAAAAAACCTAGAAAAACCCATAAAGATTTTCTGAAATGGCCGATCCCTGAAAATCACCCCCTTGTGGTTCTATGCAGTTCCTCAAAGACGCTGATGAAACTACTACTGAAATGTTGATGAACTGTTGCTGAAATGCTGATGAAACCACTACTGGAATGCCAATGGAAATACCTTGCCCAAGCAGGCACTTGAAGTCCCTTGGGGCTAAGGGTGAGATCTCTGAACGAAGACACTCAATGCACTAAACAGTGCTGCAGACTAGCTAAACAGCCAGCATGCTCTAATTCGAAATGACTATCACAAATGCTCATAACCAGAATGATCAAAATGAGGGGGATCCTCTCTCCTTTATAGCCTTTGCCTCTCTCAATCTCAAGGCTCACCTCCTCCTGCATGATTCCTCTCTTGCCATGTGTTTCTTCCCTCCTGCGTTGTCCCTCCATGTGTCTGTGTGGGCTCCATTTCTGCGTCCCCTTTTGGCCCCCTTGGCTCCCCTCTAAATCACAATGTTTTGCTACTAGGAAGTGACTTTTTATTTTAAAAGTGAGTTATGTCCCCCGTCCTCACTTTTTTTATTTACAAATAACTATAGAAGGTAAAAATTGAACAAAATCGAATATTCCAATAGGCATGGCTAATTAGGAATATTACATAATTTTAGATAAATCAAGGTTAAGAAGACTTTCTATATGCAAAGCACTCATTCATTTGGAATCAAGGTTTCAAAACATAGCCAAAGGAATTCTTGTCCAATTCCTTTCTTTTTCCTTTTTACCTTACTTCAATCAAGGCTTACTATGTACTATCACATCACCCATTCGTTAGTTATATAAGCACATCAACTATTACATTGTCACGCTAATACCAAGCATGTTTCCTACAACTTCTCACACATGTCAACCACATGTTCCAAATATCAAGACAATCATATATATCAATTTGAAATCAAATTTTACAAAGAATCATGTCATAACCCAAAGTTAACTGATAGTCATTAGATATAATGCTACAAATAACACCTACTATACTCAAGTACATATCAAATGTCTCAACACATATGTGTTAGTACAATCATCTTGAAACAAGATCATTGTGATGTATACTCATATTACGAAATTCATCAAACATTCTGTTGGCTATGTGGGGCCTGACCCAGGTTCAGCAATGATTTTAGCCAAGAAAATCCCAGTACTACTAGCCGTTTCGGCAATAGTCCGCGGAGCGTAGACTGAGGTCTCACTCGAAGTAGTATGGGAGGGTGCTAGAACCAGGTTTCCGCACCCCGGGGATGTCTAATATGGGCGATAGGTACGTGATTCAACCTTCACACTTACTAGATTACACACATTAGCGGGCTGCTCGCGTCCTGTGGGACTGCCTTCGTGTAGATCCAACCACAGTGTGACCAATATTAATTACCCAAGTCTTCCTTAGTTAGGTTCTGTTTGTTAATTACTTAGAAATTTTTCATACATAAACATACATACAAGTGCGCGCATATAGATAAATAGATACCATTAATGCCGAACATCAAAATATAGATCTACGAAACAAATGCATAATATGCCGAATCAACTTAGCTTTATTAATGATCCTTTTCAAGTTCAGTTCAATACAGACCCGACTCCGCCTTGCGCACTTAGTTGCAAGGGTCCATGCACTCAGTTGCAGAGCCTTTACCTACTACTACGACCTAATACCTTGAGATCCATTTCTATCCTCTAACCATGCCTTCACATCTTATCTATTACTTTCCAAAAACTCAGAACTGTCTTTACACTTAGAGCCTCGCTCTATTTATACAATCCCATGGTCCACAGACCATGGGTATGACAACACAACTTTACATTAAATTACATTGTTTTAGGGCGAACAACCCTATGACTCATCCTAGACTCTCGCGCTCTGCACTTGCATTTCGCGGAGTCTTTACATTATGACCCACACTCGGGCTTTAAGCCCCATAAACATGCCATGGGGGGAACTGCTGCTGCCTAACAGATTCAACCAACTTGCAAACATACCATGTTAAATAAATCAACTAGACACCAAACACACAAACAGCAAATAGATGTCATAATCAAACAGTCAAGCACTAACTATATGACATAACAAAAATCATACCTTAATGTATCTCAGGGGAGGAAATCTTGTCTGCACAATCAATCCATATTAGCACAATATATCTTCACAATATATTAACTCAAACATAAATAAGATCATGATATCCAAATAGTCACTAGCTAGCATTTTTACATCATAACTCATACACAATTATCATTCACACATATATAAAGTCAATCTATATTAGTACAACACCATATCACCAATATGTCAGCTCGTACATGAATATCATAACAATAATCATTGCATAGGTCAATCCAACTTAGTGTGATACATATAACATCAATGTATAAATTCTATAACCCTAATCATCAAGCTATATATAATTTAACAAAAACAAGTTAACCTATAAGATACTTCATCAATAACATATAACATAATCATCAGGTTATCTAATATCAAACAACAATAGCAACACATACAACTACATGTTACTATCATTCATGACTATCTGATACATGTGCATATGAATACATTAGAATCTGTCATGTATGTAGCCATAACATCAATAGACATGTACATGAACCTAATGTATATATCAATTCATTAACTTACATACTTGTATGCCAAAATACAATACCTATATGGCAATCTTCTCTTACCCCAAAGTCCAATGTTGCAACCTCATTACGATGGTTTGCATCTCTTTCTCTATCTCATCCAATGCATTAGCATCATAACATACCAATATCACCTTGATGACTTAGATTGCATATCATGACTTCACAAGGAATGTTTGACCTACTATTCATGCATAACTATAACCAAGACCATACATGAATGGCAACTGCATATACACATATAACACATGAGTACCAAACCATATTCACATCATTCTAGCTAGAGTCCAATCACCCATGCATGACCATATCAACTAAACAAACCATGACCTCATGCATGACAACAAAACCACCTCACGTGCATTTGATAACATGTGAAAACTGATGTGCATAACAAATGCATATACAACCATACACTCATGACGACGTATTCTAGCAACAACATCAACAACCTTCACATGGCGACATCACTGCAACCATGATCAAAACCATGTAAATGAAACAAGCACATGGATTGAATGCATAAGGAACACACGTGAAAATAACATGAAAGCATGATCAACACACAACCCATGGAGAGCGCAACCACACTCTGATATCACTCTATAACACCCTCCTCCCACATCTACCCAAGCAATCAGATAACTGGGGTAAAGATGCGACAAGAGGCCACTATGATAAGACTCAACCTCATAGGTAACCTTAAGGAAATGGATTCGACAAAAAAAGACCTTAAAAACCTCCCTTAGGTGCTTCAAGACCCCCGAGAGCTAATCCACCACTCCAAGCACCCAACCACTAAGTTAACCTATAATTTCAATGAACTAAACCCAAAGTTGCTCCCATGAAAAGGAATGTGACTGGAACCCTATAGTCTCTCCCACAATGCCAGTAAGGGAGAGACCACAACCTTTTTTAGCCAGTTTTGTGCCAGAGACTGCAAGATTTAAGCCAATTTTTCAGGGCTAGTCTCCAAACCAATGCCTAGAACTTGATGAGACCTTCCAATATAGTAAATGACACCAAGGCAAATCCTATAACACAAAAATTGATCAAGGGATTGACCTAACCAAGCCTAACCATGACATACATTTTGTCAAACACTTAGTAAATATGTAACCTACAAGTGTAAATGACAAATCTAAGCATAGGGGTCTCATACTTATCTGGGATTCGCCATGAAGCATTGTTTCCTTATCAATTTAACTTCCATTCCATCCATTAGGTCATAGATAAATTTTCCATTCATTTACAATAAAAAACATGATGAGAGCCATATATAGTTGTTGTCATAAAACATATACATAACCAACATAATAGGGACAAAAATATCAATGAAATCACAACCATATACACCACATATAATCTGTCATAATACTCATAGAAATACCAGGAGAAATAACATTTCATTAATGATGCAAAATCCAAACCTAGGATGGGACTTCCATGTTCCACCCAACCATAGAATGGTTGAGCCAAATCTATCTGCAGCCATTCAACCCTGTGCCATATTCCAAGCATGAATGTGGGATCTCATAGAACACATCAATAAAAAACCATCTAGGGATTCAAGAGGCCATCCACCTCAAGCCATCAAATAGTTATTCCACCTCACGGTGAGACATCACAAAAACATCATCAAATTGGTCTCCATCCAAGCCTTCTAGGGCTTCTAGAGCATTTGTTCCAACCAAGGCTTCTAGGACTAGTAACTCAACCCACAGCTGCCACCAGGCTTCTAGAGTGTTTTTCCAACCAAGGCTTCCGGGACTAGTAAATCGACACACCAAGGGCTTCTAAATCATTTTTCCAACCAAGGCTTCTAGGACTAGTAACTCAACCCAAGCTATCATAGTATTTCTAAAGCATTTGTCTAACCAGGGCTTCTAGGAATTAATAACTCAGCCCAAGCTAAGGAAACATGAGAACCAACCAAAAACAAGCAAAGAAGGTAAAACCACAATCACCATAGCTATCCAGAAAATGGAAAGGCTAGGCAATCCACTTCCAATCCAGGAAATCCTCCATGCCAATGATAGATCATAACCAATAATTCACATGCATGTGCCATGCATGCCAAAACTAGTGAAGAAATCATACATGTAACTCGGCACTTGCAAGAAAATATGATGTAGTTATTGATCCTGATGCCTTCTTTCACTTTCCTACTCTTACTTTTTCTTCTTCCTCCAAGAATCCAAGTATGCCACACCCACCAAGAGTGCTCTAAGGAAACTCCAAGTCTTCAAGAGTACGAGAGAGAGAGAGAATAATGAGAGAGCTCCAAAACTAATCTAAAAAAAGGTTGAGCCAAGAGCTTACATTGACTAAGAGCTTGCCCACTAATCCTCAGAAGCCTTGGTATGAATGAGGCCTCTATTTTCTTCATTTTCCATTATTTTCCTTCATTTTCCTCCTCACATGCAACCTGTGACCTTTCACCTTCGTTTTCTCATAATTTCGATTATTTTCATAAATAAATGTGCCAAAAATGCCATTTTTCCTTTCCAAAGCCTTAGCCATTAACTTTTCCAATTCCCTTAGCCATAATAAACCAAATCAACACCCACTAGGATGTTTCTCCCACTATTCATCTTGGAATATGTGCCCTATCATCCATGGCCTTATATATATTTTTACATGAATTTTCACTAGGGATGTTATGGTATCACATTGTCCGCTCTTGCACATAGGAAATGGTAGCTTGTATGGTCTTGAGAGTTTTAAGAAAATTCTTTGATTTGTTGTTGTAAGCCATGCAACGGGAAACTTATTTATGTACAGTGACAAACCCCTCATAGATATTTTGTATGTATTCTATAAGTGTTGGTACTTCATCAAGCATCGCTACTCTCATCTCCTATAATTAAACCTATGAGGGGACTTCATTATGCACTCTTGTGCAGAGTTGTTCTACCTCTTTCCTGATGGCCTATAAGTTTTGTGCCAATTTCTCATTCTTAGCTGTCAAATATTGAATTTTTTATCTTGTCACTCCTGCATAGGCCAAGTTGGCTTCGGAAATGGCATTTGGATGCTTTCTAGTGTTTGACATTATCACCCTTTCTCTAATGAATGCAGGTGATGCGTGATCATCCAAAAAGTGCTTTCTCCATGCTTCTATAATCCTTATTTGGAACTCATCGAATGATAGATTGTACACATCCATTACCAAATCATCATCTAGGGGAACAACACCCCCTTCCTTGCTCGGGGTTGGCTCTGCTGCTAGAGGTGGTGGATACTAAGGGATGAACTATGGTGCACTTAATATCATATCAACATCTTCATTCTATAACTCTTGTTCCATTTCCATGTTTGTTACTTCAATCAATTGCTCAATTTGCTAAGCAAGCTCCCAATCCTACATTTTTCACCTTCCTCCTCAGTTGCTGGTTGGTTCTGCTCCTAATCCTCAACTTGTATCAACATCGTTTCCTCTGTCATTACGCATTTCCTTTATTCTTCCTTCTTCTTCTACTTTTATTCTTGTTCTCTCCTTCTCAACTTCTGTTCTTCCTTCACCTTCTGCTCTATCTCCTGCAACTTTAGTTCTACTTCCTACAATCTCTTATTTTCTCTCTTCCTCTGCTTTTCTCTTTGTATCCTCTGCTTCCTCTTTTCTTATGCTACAAAAGCTGGTTTCATGAGAATATGATTTGCCTTCATATTGCAGCTTTGTTCTCCCTCTGGAATGTCAATAATCTTCCTCTTTTCCTTGTCCTGCATGAGATTGATTCCTTCTGCTACTGTTGCTTCTAGAGTTGTTGCCGTCTGTGGAGTAGCCTATGAAGTCCCTGCTAAACTGATTGGGTCATGGATTCTGGAGGCATTGTAGTAGTACCTCCATGGATCATCCTATGGCCAATGGAATCCCTCGTCGATCCATGGAAATTAAACTCTCACACAGTGGTCCTTACAAATACCATGAGGATCATACGGATTAAAGTCTTGAGTTCCGAATTCAAATCTCACTATCTCCTTTCCCTCAGTAGCTATGAATTTCAAGTTTTTTTTATCTCGTATAATCTAATCCACAAAGGAAGAGTGGGCCATGGTTATTTATTCTTCTTGTGAAGTGCTGCTAAAAACTTTGTGGTGAGATGATACGACACTTCTTTAATGATGAGTTTGTCAATGACATACCTTGGTAAAAACATGCATAGACTTCTCTCCACCAAACACTCTAATGAAGGTGCCAATTGGTGAGGCATACCAATATACGATGTTTGTTATTGCCTCCATTTCTTCTCGTGACATGCAAGGTGGATATTATTCAAAGATGATCTTGTATAGTGGGATGATGAAGTGGCCAGTTAGCTGTGCCATTACTCCTCAATAACTGCGTTCCGAAAGCAACCTGCAATAAATATGCATGAGAAGTTTTCATGGTGTCCATGTCTAGTTCATGCTAGGGAACTACTGTTGCACACCTATTTCATCTAGTAAGTATGAAAACACATATAAATTCACTCACTCACCCTCGAAAGATTTTGAGCCAACATATATGACCAGTTGAACGATTTCCCCTCGTTCACCACCTCATCTAATAAAATTGGCCACTCTTTAGGAAAGGTTTCCATGCTCTACTGACCATGGATCCTGCAAGTGAAGATAACCAAGAGATGGTAATCCTTCCTAAGGGACTTTGTCTTGTACACATGGGTGGGTGTCTATCAAAACTTAGATGGCTCCTTCACCCAACCTTTGACAATGTCTCATGTTCACATAGTTTTGGGTGGCATAGAAAAGTGAGCCCATGCACTCTCCTAGCTCAGAAAAGTGATAAATGTGATGATAGCCTTCTGGACGAAAGGTGGCAAGCTTCTGTTTGCTGAAACTGCTTAATTTCATGGTCTTCTAATCCATGTGTGAGACAATCTAGCTAACGACATCTACACACGGGAAGGTTGGATACCTTCATGCAGCCTTGTTTAATCCTCATTGCTAGATGCTGAGATACACATGTTGGTCCTCTAAGTCTACCTGAAAGTCCTTTGCAAAAGCATATTTAACCTATTTCCATGTCAATGATGATCCATTTTCTATAAACAATTGATTATCTGCATACACTGGCAAGTCTACTGATGTTTTCTCAACTGCTTCCCCAGTACTGCTCTTAATGGTTTCTTTTGAAGAAACTCTCTTAGGTTCCATGGTAACAGAGACTGCTGGAGAGGTGCTCAACAAATTTTGTACTTGTGGGACAGAAAAGACACTCATAGTAACCAAGTACCAGTCTTAGGAAAATCTACTTATAAAGAACGTTCAAGTAGAAAATTGGGCATCAGATGGGGAGGATTAGGCAATCCACATTGGAAAGAGGGACTGGCTACTTGTGGGAAATGCGTATTTCATAGTCCCAACAACCAAGGTCGAAGCTTGTGGCTTGAAACTATGTAATCGTAGTTCAGCCTGGGTAGAGGTCTGAGAGAGACATATGATGGGTTGGCTAATGGAATTGCAAAGTGCGCAGTTGGAGCCATCTTGGACTATGGACTGTGGAATTCTAGAGGCTAAGCTTGTGGCTTGAGCCTTAGGATTGCGGAGTGCCAGCTGGGAAAAGTAAAAACTGAACAAGAGAAGTGCAGATCTGCCCAAGGGAAGTGTTGAAAATGAGCAGATATGGGAGATAGTGTGAGCTTGTGTGTAGATATGACTAAGTGTGAGTAAATCCATGTGAATCAAGTGCAACAATTAATCAGACTGAAGGAAAATCAAGTATGTGAGGAGAGTTGTCACAACGACGACCATGGGTGAAAAATCAAGAAAACTAATGTGAAACTTGGGAAAGAAAATCTAAAAGTTAAAATAACCATTCTACAAGTTAAAGCACCAACAACCATGAAGAGAAAGAAGTGAAAAAACACTCATGCAAGACAAATGACAAAAGCGATAGAAAAAGCAGCAAAAGATGGCAAAAGTGAAACTCACCCAGAAAAGTGACGATGATCGCACCGAAGGTTCCTTGATCTCCTCAAGAATACTAGAGATCCAAGATCGAATGTGAAAATGAGCTCTAGAAACATCTATTAAATATATTTGCGTGAATTATGGTTTATGATGCGTATGCCTAAAATTAAGGAAAAAGCGACACTTGATGGAAGTTTCTAAAAATATCGCAACTCCTTCAGGCTGCTAAAAATAGATCCCTGTTTCTTAAGGATTATTTTTGTTTTTTTTGTTTTTTTGTTTTTTCTAGGGAAACCTTCCATGCACACTGCCAGGAAAGACTGCGTAGTTCTGGGGAACTAGGTAACTTTCCAACTCAGTGCACTGTGTAGTTTCTAAGCTTAGTGAGGGTTAAATAATTTTTGGGCTTAGTTTTAGGCTTCCTTCCATGACTACACAATTTCTGAGCTCAAGGATGACCGCCAGTCAAGACTATGCAACTCTTATCATCAAGGCTACTTGCTCTCAAGGGTTGCACCATTTCTAGAAGCAAGCCTAAAATTGCTGTGAGACCAAGATGGGAGATCAACTTGTGACTTAAAAGAATAAGCTAAGTGGGAAAACATAAGAAAAAAATGAAAAGATAAGTCTCAATCGAAGCATGAATACGTGGATTAATGCAAGATGAGCCTATGGATAAGAAGGGACGCTCCAAAATCGAAGCATAGGCAAAATTTTGGAGGGTGGTTGTAGCCACTACAATAGGTCACTATTTTGCGATGACTTGCTAAGGTGCAAGGAAAAGGCTAAGTGATTAAGTAACTAAGTGTGGATAAATTGTGGTGAGAGATCGCAAGAAAAATTAATACAATGAAATTCATTACACACAAATATATCAATTTGATCTTTGAAGAATGCGAAAGGTCATGAAATATGAAATAATGTAAGAGACAAAATCAAGGAAGTGAAATGAAAAAACCTTAAGTGCAATTCTTAGGTGTGAGAGAGGAGCTTACCTAAAAAAGAGCACACGCACAATTGTAGATAGGAGAACTAACAATATGCTCCAAAGATATGCGAAGCTCCTAGTGAGACCAAATGAAACATTGTGATGATATTTTGGGGGCAAACCTGTATATATAGTTTGCCCACACATGTGAGCTTATTGGGCTTCTAAAATGCACCTAGCACAGATGTGTGTGACAAGGGTGTCAAAATATCACTGGGAAACATACTTGTGTTGGAATTGAAAAATGTGCTAATGGTAAGTTGAAGAGGTGTGCTCAACTCGCTAAAGAAAAGTGCACTAAGTAGAAAAAGTGTACCAAACTCGTGAACAAGAAGTGCACTCCAACTTGGAGAGTTTAAGGGAAAACTCAGAACAACTTCAAAAACTTACGTGATTTCAAACAAACTTAGGATGATGTTGATTACTTAAGAATTTGGAGATCATGATTAATAGGGGCTCCAAAATTAGATGAAGTTGAAAATTTTGGAGGGTAGTTGTAGCAACTACAACAATATTTTTTACTTAAGGGTAGGTGTTCTAAAAATGTCTTGTTTGAAAGCAAGTTTTAAAAGAATATGATCAAGGAGACCTTTGCTAAGGTATATATCTACATATATTCTGGAAAATGTAAAGATATGATCCGAATTGGATCATTATATTGTTTATCATCCATCTCGATGCATTTGGAGTGGAAAAAGTGGAGGAATCAGCTCACGAGACCATTTTTACTGGCGGGACCCAGTTTGGCAAAACGAGGTCTGAAACCTTCCAGGAGAATTTTGAGGCATCAAACGAAATTTTTTGGGGGTAAAGCTTTGTTGCGAAATTTCCACACCTTTTCAGGCTATTCTACACAGAAAGTTTTCCAACGGCGCAAGAATCATGTCAATTGGAGTCTGTATGCAAAAGTTATGCCACTCAGAAGTTGACCTTACTATTTTCACATCTATAGTTCAGTGGAATGCCACGTCAACCCCCATTATTCATAGAAAAGGGGCTAGCCACATGTTTTTGATGTAAAAGACTCTAGAAGAGTCTATTTTATAACTCTAGTTAAGAGTTGATGTAGTCAAACTTAACCACTAGTAGGCTATCAGGATGTGTTATAACTAGGCCACTAGGAGGAAGAGGCATTCCATTCTTTCGAGGGTGTTTTGTTCCATAGTTGAGCAAAGATAGTCAGGAAAGATAGGATGTAGAGCACATAGAGAGGATTTGTGCACTCTAGTAGCCCACGGGCCACAAACATTACTTGTTTGTATCTACAACAATATTTCCAGATAGAGAAAGAGAGCGAAGCGACCTCACCTTCTAGCAGGGTTTTCTCCCGAAAGGGTTTCCCAGAGAGAATATCTTGTGTCTTATGTGTGTGTGAGATTTTTTATTCATTTTCCACTTTTTTGCATAATCTATATTTGCATGCATGCACTAATTACAGCAAAAATCTACAAATCTAGAAATGAAATAAAACTATAATAGTGTAGAATCTTAGATTTTTTTTTTTTAATATAATATTATTAGATCTGTTGTGACGAACTATCTAGTGGAATATCCATGGGAGTTTACGGATCAAGATACTTTTTGTTGTTCTATCCATGTCCATTTTCAAAATTTACCTAGGGTATTTCCAATATCCTCTAGAACTTGATGGTGCCAGAAGGGGAGAGGGAGCTTTGGTAACCTCATCCATACTGACATTATTGTTACCACCATGCTTGTAGCATCAACTTCAAGGAACCATGGGGTAATTAAAATCCTAACTCTACCCCAAAACCATGGGGTAATTAAAATCCTGACTCTACCCCAAAACCATGGGGTAATTAAAAGCCTGACCCTACCCCAAAACCATGGCCCTTCTTTTAGAACTTTTTCCATGTCTTGTTGTGTACGAAATTGTACTATGAAGAAGCCTTTGGAGCATAAGTTGAGATCACAATTTTGTGTCCAAGGAGAAAAACCCATTGATATAATTCTTCATGTTTCAGCCAAAAAGCATTCAACCAACATATTAATTCCTTAGATTATAGATGATCAAAATATGATTTTACCTCTGGATTTTTTACATCCATAGGTAGTACCTTGTCCATTTGTGTTGGGTCCCTATAATACTAGTGATTACCCCATTAATATTGTAGTTTTACCCCTTATTAATATTGTTGTGCCCCTATTATCCCCATATTGTTATTACTGTGCCCCATAGAATCCCTTTATTGTTATTTTTGTGGCTTTATATTATTATTGTTAGGTCAGCTGGGTTATATTGTGACTCCTTAGACTCATATATATAGAAAGGAGGATTTGTCATTTGAATCATCCAAGAATTGTTCATTTATGTAATTTAAAGGAGGTTGCCCCCTCAAAGAGGCTGAATTCTAAGGCGTTGATCTATCGTTTCCATCTTTTCTTGAGCTGGTTTCTTGAGAAAATTTGTGTTAGTATTTTTTGATGATATACTAATCTACAACAAGTCTTGGAAGGATCATTTTGAACATGTTGACAGGGTGCTACAACTATTGGAGGAGAAACAATTATATGCAAAAAGATCCAAATGTTTCTTTGGAGTACAAGAGGTGGAATATTTGGGTCATATTGTATCTCATGAAGGAGTTAAGGTAGACCCTAGAAATATTAAAGCCATTAAGGAATGGGAAATCTCCACATCCATAAATCATTTGCGAGGATTTCTCAGGTTGACAGGGTATTATCGCAAGTTTGTTAAGAATTATGGGAAAATAACAACACCTCTAACAACATTGTTGAAGAAAGATGCATTTTCATGGACTCTAGAAGCAACAAAGGCCTTCGAATATCTTAAAGAGGAAATGTGCCAAGCACCGGTCTTAGCTACACCAGATTTCACAAAAACCTTTATTGTGGAATGTGATGCTTCCGGAAATAGAATTGGTGCTGTTTTAATGCAAGATGAAAGACCCATTGCTTTCGAAAGTCGTCCAATCAAGGGAAATTATTTACACAAAGCTATTTATGAGAAGGAAATGTTGGCAATACTAAATGCACTTAAGAAATGGTGACCCTACCTAATGGGAAGACACTTCAAGGTAAAAAAAGATCATGATAGCCTTAAATAATTTTTAGAACAAAGATTATCCTCTGAAGAGAAACAAAAGTGGGTCACAAAGATGTTGGGTTATGACTTTGAAATCATCTACAAAAAAAGGAAGAAAAATGTGG
>APFE031206288.1:71464-85061 GCA_000404065.3 Pinus taeda
TAACACTTCCTTCCATACAGCAACAAAAATGACCCCATTTATGGAACTTTATGGGTATGAACCACCATCCATCACATCATATTTAAGAGAAAATTCTAAGGTTCAACCAGTGGAACATCACATCGAACATCAACAACAAGTCCTCCAACTCTTAAAGGATAACCTCGTGTTGGCACAGAATAGAATGAAACAACAGGCAGATACACATCGCAGCGAAATAAGTTTTGTTGTAGGTGATTGGGTATTTCTACAGCTACAACCATATAAGCAAATGTCCCTCAAAGCAAGCTAAGAGGATAATAAATTATCACCAAAGTATTATGGTCCATACAAGGTGTTGCAAAAGATTGGTACTATGGCATACAAATTGGAGCTTCCTGCAGCTTCTCGATTGCACCCAGTTTTGCATGTTTCATGTTTAAAGAAGGTTACAGGCGACAAGCTCCCAGTTCAAACAATATTGCTAGAACTTGATGAGGAAGGAAAAATTATATTGGAACCGGAAGCAGTCACAAAAACAAGAACTCGACAGCTACGAAATTGATCAACTTTCGGATTTCTTATCAAGTGGAAGACTTATCCACTGAGAATTCCAATCGGAGGATGAGAATTTTATACACGAAGAATCCAGAACTTCCAACATTGAGGAGCAACATTTTTGTAAGAGGTATGTGTGTCCCTATAACTAGCTGCTTACCCCATACGTATTTATTGTACCCCTTATTAAATTGTTGTGCCCCATTTCCCCATATGTATTATCGTGCCCATAGAATCCCTCTATTGTTTATTTGTTTTATAATAATTGTTAGGTCAGCTGAGTTATATGTGAATCCTTAGACTCCTATATATAGAAAGGAGGTTTTGTCATTTGAATAATCCAAGAATTGTTCATTTATGTAATGTAAAGGAGGTTGCCCCCTCGAAGAGGCTAAATTCTAAGGCATTGATCTATCTTTTCTATATTTTCTTGAGCTGTTTTCATAACAATTTCCTCAAGAATATAAGGTCCTGGTAGATTTTGGATTGAATGAACTAAAGTGAAAATGCTCCCTTTCACTGCATCCTTGAACGAGATGGATCCATTAGGGTTTCTTGAGGCTTTTTCTCCACCTCGCAGCCTCAATTATACTAATATGGTAGAATCTGTTGCCACACCATAATCTTTTAGCTGTAGGGAATCTTGGAGAACTTTTCCTTCATATAACAAAATTTGGATTCTTGCTGGTGTTCCCATCCCACTCTTGAATGCTTTGCTTCAAGTGATTCATTAGTTCCGAGCCCCAAATATATTGGATAAATTCCTTCCCATTTAAATTTTTTATTAAAACTTGATATTTTTTGTTTTCTCTGTCTTTTTCCCAGATATGAAGGTGAAAGGTAAAGAAAAGACCAATAAAAAGATAAATTTGGAAAGAAGATATTAGATTTATCAATATCAAAGGCCAAATCTACAAAGTGTTTCAGATTTGTTGTATACTAGTCCTTCGTGAGACTTGAGGGCCATATTTGAGACGAGATCCATCACTCAACCACATAATACATTTGCAATTTAGCACAATATGTTAAATCGAACTTCAATGCATGAACCTCTAGCCTCCAAATTCCAATGAGGAAGGGGTATTCCGCTTCAACCCAAAGCTCTTTTCCTCTGGAAAACATAGGATTATGGCCTGTGACAACACCTTGTAGGCCTTTCTCCACATACAAAGGCTATAATAATACCCTCCCATCGACTAGTGGAAGAGAAAACTTGCCATTTCCTATCCATGAACCTCCCTTGTCACCTAAAACATTCTTCAAATTGTCGACAACACTGAATGAGGCTTCGCAATCAAGAACCCTAATTCTTGCCATCGATTCGCTTCCTCTGCCCTTCGACCAAAAAAAAACAATAAAAAAACTTGTTTTTATTAAAAAATACAAAAAAAAAATTATATATATATAAATAATAATAAAATTAAATTAAATTAAAATAAATAAATAAATAATAATTACAATTTAATTAAAGAACAATGTTAGAGTGTCGTGTCGGGGAGGGCAATGCCCCTTTGCCCACGAGGACCGTTAGGTCGTTGGCGTGGCCCCAGTTTATGACTGTTAAGTTGTGTAACCCACTACTTGGAAACCCCATGGGTGGAAAAGCGAGGTTGGATGTTGACCTCCCACACAATTTATTATTATTATTATTATTTGTTGTTTATTATAATATTTAAAAAATAATTCTATGAGGTCTTAGATAGACGGTGATTGGGTGCGTTGTTAAAACACTCCTAAATGTTAAGTCACTAGTTCAATTCCTCATCCTATTTGGGTGTTATTCTTGGACATGACCTTGATGTAGCGTCATCGTTGCCGAACTTTAAAAAAAAAAAAAAAAATATAAAAAATTAAATATTATATATATATATAGATATTTTTATTTTATAATTTAAAAATATATATATATTTATTATATTTTATTATTATTTTAATTTTACCTTATTATGAAGTATATTGTGTAAATCATGAGATTTAAGGTTCAAAATTCCCTATGGGTTAAATCAACTATTTATTTATTTTTCTTTTTTCTTTTAGACATTTAATCAGTTAAAGTTGAAGTTGGTGTGGAAAAATATATCTTATGAATAATATGCAATCACGCATTTGATCTAAATAATATATTATTTTTTATATATATTCAACAATGGTAGGAGAAGTGTATTCCTTCCTTCCTTAATTGTTTGAGTCACTAATTTTGCAGTGACAACTTGGGCACCCTCACTCGTGTTGTGCCCTTTCTTTATATGTCAAATCTGTGATTTAGGCTCTGGTTCTATTTCGAACCCATCTTCAATTGTAGTCACTCCTGTTCAGCATTGGAATAGTGTAATTCTTTTACCCCTTTACGTGAGCCAACAACCCTAGCAGTGCATTTATAAAAAGGAAATAATCTTTGATATAATTTGAATTTTCAAGTCCAGCTCTTCTGAAGAATCGTGTGTAGTCCCACATGCTAAGTTGGTATTTCAAGATATAAGGGCCACTCTTGAGCATCCAATGGACGTGCATATGGGATTTATGTTTTACGTTGTGCTTTGATGTAGCAACATCAATTAGAGCAGAGTTCTAACATTCATGCCCTCTCTAACTAGGGCTATGAAGAGCGAGATATGATCGAACTTTCTAGAAGATAGAGAGGAGGCCCGAATCTTGGGATTTTGTATAACCGAGGAATCATCTAATGCTATTCCTGGTTGATTCCTTAGGAGAATTGCGGCCATGGTCTAGATTTCCACGTGAACAAGGTTCATGGCCATTGCATAGATGGGGGATTGATAAAAACAAAATTTGACATGTTAGTTACAGATATTACATTGCCCAATATTTAAATAATGACGAAGGGAAAACCAGATAAGCCATATGACTCTCAACTTCCGCCAACTCAAGCAAAGCTTTTACATATAATTTCATGTATGATACTATGCATGGCTTTATAGATTCAATCCTCGTATCAATGACTATTGTATCCTCTTTGTGATCCATATTGGATTTTATAACAGTATCAATGGTTGTCATATTCAACATGGGATATGGAAGATGCATCTCAGGCTTTGATTGAGTGGAGGCCACACTACTCGTGATATTTATATAACTCATGCCTTACCAAATTCGTCTTTCAAATTTTACGAGATTACTCGTCTAGTGCTGATGCCTAGACTCCCCCACATGTGGCTTATGAGCACAATAACAACGCAGACCTGCCACTGTTATATCTACTTTTGAGCAGTCCTGAGCATCTTGAGGGACTTGACTCCAAGTCACAGCTGCAACTCTGAACCCTCTCTCAACAAGATTGGAGCTGGATTCTCTGCCCACAATTCCAAAATAGCAAAAACAAACAAGGGCTCCCGAGGATTTTGAGGAACTGATCAACCTAGTTTATGCGTTCTGCGTGAAGAAATACATCTCTCTATAAGTCTGCCAATTGCTGCCTAGGATACAATAATGCTCCTCCTTTTTCAACAACGAATCACCATTATCATACAAAATTGTTCGTTCTATGGCCTTTGCATCAATCATATAGATTTGCTTTGTTTTTGGACAAATTACCAAAAGCCATACAAGCCTTTTGGTACCCTATATGCTCAGATCTCAAATGGACTGTGGGTTTGTTTAGGGATTCCAAGTACATGTTGCGTACCAAGTGTTCCTAGGGCATATAGTGAGGCTTCTACTAGTAAAGCTTATACCAATTGTGAAGCAGTTTCTTGTGAACGGTTTGAAACTGCTTTTGAGGTTGTGGAATTTTCGTTAGTTGATACTTTAGGAGGAAGTATAGATCATAATCATGACCGGTTATTTTGGCATAGAAGGCATATTGTTGGAGAAGTATAATTTGCAATGCATCATGGTTTGCTAGGGGTTTAAGGAGTGAAAAAGGAGGAGCTTCGAGTTCTCAACCATCCATAGGCCCTTGCTAGGCCCTTGCTTAATGTGAATATAGTTTGTGAATATTGTTGATGGTATTATAAAAATCAACAAAGCCTCTCATTGATATTTGAACCAATTTATAAAATGAATAAGAAAAGGCTGAGATTTTGCAGCTCAAATATCATCTCCAACAAGATGAACGACAACAAAATAATCATCATTTTGAACTGGTTCTTGTTTAGACAATTCTTTTTTTTGAGTTAGAGAAAGACTCTTATCAGCGACCAATACATGATTAGATTTCCAGAGTAGTTTCACATGAACATGTAGAGGTTCCACTTTCACTTCCCAGTCCCATCACAAGACCTTGGGAATAAGTCATTAACAATAAACACAAAATTGGTCTTGGATATGAAAAGGAATTGTCCTTTCACGTTTCGAACCAATCCAAACCATCCTAATTTTAGAGTGTTATATTTCTTCGGGACAATTCAACTTCACTTGTTCCACATCATGCTTCTCTTCCACATGCACTTCAAATTATCATATGCCAACATTGTGATTGAGTTGGCCATGTGAAAGATCAATTTTTTGATCTTCACCCTTGTGAGCATTGTGGAAAACATACTCATCATTCAGATAGAAGTTCTAAACACAAGACTCCTACAAGAGCAAATTTTCTCCCTAGATGGATTGCTTCTTGTAAATGGCCTTCAACAACCAAGAAGATATATTGATCACACCGCAAAGCTCATTCTTGAGTATTGACACATCTTGCAGTGGATAGATCTTCATCTTCTCACCTTGTATCTGATAGAGGGAATTGATAGTCAACTACTAGCTTCAAAGTCATATCAAATTATCCAAAGCCACAATCTGTACTAAAGCCAACTGCCAAAGTTATCCAATGCCAAAGGCATAGTTGTAGCTAGAGATAGACTCATGTTCCATGAACACGATTTGATTGGTAGCTAGCCTTAAACCACCACCGATAGAAAACTTTGGTTTATGGTACCCATTTCATCAATTTATGGTCATCTTTAAACCATCATCACAAAGCACTTCCACTTTGTAGAAGACTTCATCTTCTAGCCAAATTCAAAAAAAATTCAGGAACTACTTCAAGCCTAGTTCCAAAGTTGGTGGTTAGCCTTAAACCACAACTAGTAGAAGACTTTGACTTTTGCTAGCTAAGTTTGGTTTGTGGTCTTCCTTAAACCACCATTTCAGAGAACACACCGACCCATTCACTGCCATGCTTTTGTAGTTCAACCCTCTTCTTGGACTCATTTACATCCCTTCATATTAAAGTGGGGATGTTGAAAACCAAGTACATTAGGGTTGGTGTGGAGGAATGCCAATATTCATAGAAGCTTAGGAGACCTCATGGAAGATGAAAACTAGGGGTCATACAATGTATCGATATGTTTATCTTGTGAGTAATATGCAATCACAATTTATCCAAACAATCTCTTATTTTTGTGTACTCAATATTTTTAAATTTAATTTTTTGTTTTAAATTATTTATCTTCTTTTTAAAAATGTTTTATTGATTTTCATTTCCATTTTTACTCTTTTGTTATTATTTTTTATTTTGAATGCGTTTTTCTTGTTACTTTTTGAATTTTTAAAGGTTTTTTTTTTTAATATGCTTCTCTCTTTTTTTAGAAAATTGAATTTTCCCATGATTTTTTATAAAAAGGTTAGCATTTTAATTATTTTCTGGAATGAAAAGGTGAGTTTTTATTTTTTATTTTTAAAATTGGTGATAGCCATATTATGAAGTATTGTGTAAGCCATGAGATTCAAGGTCAACATTATGAAGTATTATTTAAACCATGAGATTCAAGATCAAATTGCCATGAGTCAGACCAATAATATATGTATGGGCACACACTCAAACACACAATGCTTTTTTCAAAAATTTTAAATGTAAATTATTTAAAAAATAAATAATTAATGATTAAAAAAATTATGTAATGTCACTTGTAGATTAACAGTAGAGTTTATGTTTTTTTTTTCAATGGTACCAATTATCAAGGTTGCAATGTGAATTAATCGATAATTTTAACCTCAAATAAAATGAAATAAAACAAAAGTTAGACAAATTTGAAAAAGACTTAGAAACAAACATTTAAAAAAAAAATAATAGAAAGGTAGACAAATTTAAGTGTTGCATTTTAGGGTTTTTTATAGTCATGGTATTTGAACTTTAATGCGATGATTGAAAATTGTATGAATTTTAACCTTAAAAAAGGGGTAATGCTACATCACGTCTTTTGCATTTCAACATGTTTTTTTCATGTATTTCATAGTCAATGTTATCAATCAGAAGTTTCCCCTACAAGTTATGAAAAGAAGGAAACATTCAAGGTAACCACAAACCAATCTTTTAGACTCGGGTTCTAGCCAAATTAAGTCCAGAGAGGGCTCTCTCTTTATGATTTAAATTTATTTTTATTAGATTTTAGGCTAGTTCTTAGTGTTCATGAGGATTTTGATTTTAGATTGAAGGTTGGGTGGTGGAATTCTTGGAACAGATGGATAGAGCAAGGTCTTCAAGCCATTGGGCTATGGAGTCAATCAAAGGATAGCATAACTGGACCAAATCATTAAAGGGAATGTTCACAGGGCAGGCTAGCAAAGCAAAAGACAAATTTTTAGGTCTAATGGATGGGGTCGTTCTAACCAGGGTGAAAGTGCAATGAAGAATCCTTAGACCGGGGTCAGAATGAAAGAAAGCATGTGATCATGAACAAAGGAAAGTTAAGAATCATTTGCTATAGACCAAGGGGGAAAACTACGGAAGCAAAGGAGTAGTTAAGAATTCCCTAACTAAGATAGTTTAGTAAAAAACATTTAAAATGTAAACAGTCAAGACAGAGTGCATTCAAGCAATTTCTGAAATATCATTCCATGTTATACATTTAAATTTTAGATAAACAAATAAGATTATGGAGACACATAACTAGAGAAATAACAGTAAACAAAAGAGAATACTTATTTGTATATCACTTTACACAAGAATCCTGTAAAATATCTAAGCTTTATTCCTTGATCCAACAAGCCAATCCAGTCATTGATACAATAGAACTTAGAATTGAGAGAGAAAGTCTATAGAAATGTCTTGGAATCCACCCCAAATACTTCGAAATATGAAGTATTTCTACAAAAAAATATTTACAAAATATCTCATAACAATCTGAGATTTAATCTAGGGAATCAAAATATCTTCAAGCATGAAGGTAGGGACAAATGGAAAACTGCATCATGCTGTCCCTTTTATTGTGGTAGTGTTGTCTGTTGCAGTTGAGTTTGAGCCCTTTAAGTTGGCTGACATTTGTACGTTGGAATCATCTTTTCTTTGATATTTCACTGATACTCTTTGACCTTGTTGATCTGTCTTTTACCTGTTTCACCTGGCTGCCTTCAGATTTTACTGTGGTAATTTTTTGCTGTAAAACTTTTCAAAGTAAATCTGTCATTTTTTCCCACCATTCTTCCTCATGTAACTTTACTTTCAACATTATTTTGTAAATTTCATTTTCCTATGTGTATTTAGCAAAATTGGGCTTGGTGACAAACAGATGCTTCACCTCATGTTATAGGAAAAATAGATTTTCCAAAGTATCATACAATATTTTTCCAATTGGCAGGGCTTTTATACCTAACGTATTGGCTTGTTCCTTAGCCGATTTCCTAAGTCTGCCAGTGTAGTCCAATTCGGTCATGAGTTTATCATGGATGACCATAGGACTGGGAAGGCCTTTGTCCCTCAATATTTGAAATTTTTCCATGAACCTGTCAATGGCCACTGGCATGTTGTGGCACTTTTCTTCTAGATTGAGCATAAGATTTCTTTTGGAAAGAACCTTTTTAACCTCTAGGATGGCTTCAGCCCTATCCTCTATACCAAGCCCATTAAGCTCATGTCTATTCTTACTGTTCAAGATGTGGATGAGTCAATTTGCATCCTCAGGTTGGTCTCCTAGATCTTCCCTTACTTTCTGGATAGCCTCAGTGGCTACTCTAACCAATTTAGTTTGCTCAAATATAGCTTTAATTGATGGCCAAATATCATTGACAGAGTCAATGATATTGGCCCAAAGAATTTCGTTGGTCTGTCCTAGTGGCTTCTGAAATGTTAAATCTTTTTCTAGGACTTTGATTTTCTCACCCATCCTTAGGGCTTTCTATGTTTCCAGTATCTGGGTATGTGATGAGGAAGGTTCTATGATGCCTCCAAAGGGAGTGGCATGTCTGCTTCCTTCTCTTTCAGTGCTTGTAACATCTGTTGTCTCCTCTGTATATTCTTGTTCTAAAACAGGATTTATTCTTTGTCTCTTTGCCTGGCTTATCTCTACATATGCCTGTGATGTTGCTCTAATCCTAAGGTGGTAGCCCCTTCCCTGTTTCTCTTGAGGATTTTCTCCTCATTTATAGGAGTCTGTAAGACTAGGGGGTTACTCATGGTGGCCTCTGGTCTATTTGATTTTTCTGATTGTTCTGGTTCTTCTGGTGCTTCTGACTCTTGTTGCACCTGTGATTCTTCTTGGACTTGAGATCCTCCTGGCACCTGCAGGAAAGAACCCTCATCAAGCTATTTCTCTAGATCAATTAAAGTGTTTTCAACAAAAACTTTAGTGTTATCCCTATCCACTAAAGTATTCTCCACCCATTCCAATTGATTTTCATATTTTTCTATTTCAGGGATTTTGTGGTGAATGTAGGGAGCCATCTTGTTTTTTTGTCTTCTGTTGCAGATGAAGTCCACGGGATCATATCTCCACATGAAGCTCTATTTCAGATTTAGCCTTTGAAGAATTTGGTCTGCCTCCCTTCCAGATTCTCTACTATTACAAATAAAGGGGCCTGACTGGTCTCTGATCTTGAGCTGGACCTTCTTTTTGGCTTTGACAAAATGCACCTCATCTGAGTTGATTATCTGCCTATAGTACTCCATAGCAAATAACTTCATTGGGAGGTATTTGGGTAGTTTATATGGGGCCATCTCACAGCCATAAATTATAATTTTAGTGTGGTTTTGGTACAAGTACCAATCCCCCACTTTGTGTTGTTTTGAGAGTTGCAGGATCCTCCTTATGTCTGAACTGATTCTTGGAGGAGGGCTACCTAGCAGCATTGTCATAATGGGATGTACAAATAGGTCTATGAAGTCTATATATGAATATGGGGAGTCATATTTATGGGTCAATGGAGTCCAGAAAATCACTTACCTAGGGCGACCTTTTGTATCAAGCTTTTGGAGAGTAAAGGGGAACTTATCTGCTTGATAGTATAGAAAAAGGTGACACAAAACAGAGGAATACTTGAAAACTCTCTCATTATTCATCCTGAGAAACTGGTCATGCATCCTATCAGCTATAAACTTGGCATAATCATAAATGACAGCAGGACGTTGTCCTAGAGTGAAGATGGACATGAAAGCTAGGATGATTTCATCTATATACTCACTGGTGGTGTAACCTAGGACACTAGATATCATTGCTACAATATCTTGGCCAAATTCTGAAAATATGGTGTACACTTATGGAGGAAGATCTTTTGGAATATGATTTTCTTCTACAATGAAGCTTTGGAACATCTCAGCAAGTTTTGCAGTGGTAAGCTTGGGGAATTGGTTCAATAGGTCTCTAATTGAAATAGGGGTTAGGTTTTTCCCTGGTTGTAGTTGCAGCATTTCATTAATTGATTCTGCAATGATAGTGAAAAGTACATTCTGGTTTGGGGACATCATTGCTCTTTGGCTGGGGATATAGTTTGCATGGTAGTAATGGACAATTTTGGGGAAAATATGAACTTCAGGGAATTGGCATTTGGGTAAATTGGACTCCCAAAGACCAATTTTATCAGCATGGTTCAGGTATTGGTCTCTGTATCGGCAATATAATTTTAGAGGGGATCCATGGACAGAGGTTTCCTTGATTTGGAAGTCTTTATCAGCTAGGAGGAGGTGGTCTAAATCCAAGTGAGGAGAGGAAATTGGTCTCACATCCATGGAAATTGGGGTAGCCATTCTCAGTTCTTGTGGTTTTGAAAATGGGAGAGGTGATTTTCAATTTTTTAGGGAAATGGTAGTTTAATTCCAGGTGGGTTTGGGTTACCAGAGTTTCTCTTTTATTTTAAATAAGAAAACTTAGTGATTGGTTCGGAAATTGATAGGGTTTTCAATGGATTCTCGCTTAAATACCTGGAATTGAAGAAAACTGGGTCTAAACCGGGTGACTGGCAATTGTGAACGGTTGAAAAAAGCTTCAAGCAAGTTTGAAGGCAATCTGGGAGCTTTGTGGCGTCTTTAGGGTGCAATTGTACGTGGGTTGACAGCTTCGATGTTCACAGGTGCATGCATGGAAGTTCTCAGTTCAAAAACACGATAAAACTAATGATTTGTTGCTTTTTGGCTTTATGCGGGAAAGTCAAAATTGGCGGGTATGGGTGAATAGTAATTGTTTGTCATGTAGCGTGCAGGTGATAAGTGGTTTCCTTCGCACAACTTTTGGGTGTTTGGCAGTCTTAGGGGGAGGCCGCCCGTTACAACCCTTTTCGGGTGAGTAACGTTCATACTTCAAGCCCTTCTGAAATGGATGAGGACCGTTAGATGTGGAGGGGAGAGATCGTGCGGTGATTGGGAAGTGGAGTTGCACGAAGGGTAGTGGGGGGGCCCGGCGGGTAATTAAGTGCGGTGGTTTTTTTCTTTAATGAAGGTTTAAGGCGAGGTTAAGGTATCGGGGTGATTAGAGATGGGATTTAAATGCATTTTTAAACTAAATTAATCACAGGTTGATTAGTTAGGGGATTTTCAGGATTTTGGGTAATACTATAGTTTATATAATTAAACTAGGGTAAGATTTAATTAATATTTCAGGAGCTAAATATATACGGGGAAAAGGGGTTTTTAGTCAAAATTTAATAAATAAATCAGTAATTAGTACAGTGAGCGGAAAGGGGCACAACACCCTAAGTATTTTGATATTTCATGTTTTTAATGCTTTCCATAAAACTTAAGATATAGTTTTTTTGTGGGTTTTTTGATATGAAAATGAATTAAGTAGGGGAATAAAGACTTTTCCTAGGTAAAATCATTTTGACCTTAGGAAAAGAGTATCATTAGGGAAGATGAATGAATTGAAGGGGGGAATGAATGTTTATGAGGGGATTTTGTACTTATTGCCTCTAAGTCATTGAGTCGAGGGTCCGGCCCCTCCAAAAGTCAGAGAAATGATCTAAGCCTCTTTGACTTAGGCTTTGAACTTTATTGTGGGAAATTAGTTAAGTGAAAGGTGAAATGAATGAGGGAAATTAATTAATTGACTTTGATATCCATCTGCATGCTTGAGTGCCCATTCACATTTAGAACTTTTATGATGAAAAGGATGATACACATGCTTTTGTCTAATCAATCAACATAATTCTACAATCTTTCTACTACTTACCCATCTACTCATCCTACCATTTTTACTTCTCTTTATTAGGGTGCATTTGAGCTAGCAAACCCTTATCAAACATTTTACTTTTTCTTTACAATAGTAAACTAACTAAGTCTAACCTTATTACATCCAAGGGTTTAGTTTAAACAGTTCGTCTCCTTTTATTTACTCTACCTACCTAATTGTCTGCCAAGATTAAACAGTTTGGTCAGATATTCATTCTTTGTCTATAGACATGAAATTGAAACATGAAATAGCCAAGTTTAAACATTTTGACTATCATGGATTGTGGCAAAGGTTACAAATTGCACACAATCATTTATTATGCACAAAAAGTAAATAGTAGTGGCATTTTTACTTGCACATTTGCATGGTTTTTTTATTTTCTTGGGGTTCATATTTTTTCATATTTGTTGACCTTTTTATTCTTTTTGTCCTTTGATTATTCTTTTAGGACATACCCTCTTTACATTTTTTAATTTTTTTGAATATGGAAAATATTTGCAGAAAGCAAAGGTATGTACATATTACAGGTTTAATCTTATCCATTCAAAAATTATGACTCCTATTGGTATAGGAACCTAATAGTGGCTCCTATTGGGGATGGCATTTCCTGGTGAAATGTCAAGAACTTTACGGACCAATTTCCTTCTAAATTGTTGTGATGTTATCCTGCAAATTTTCCTTTTCATATTTCTGCATTATTGCTATTTATGATAGTAAAACTTTTGAAGCTTAGGGCCTTCTTTTCAGGATTCAACTTCAAAAAATCACCATCCAATCCACTCTAGACTTTTGAAAGTAAAGTGTATACACATGATTAGTGAAATCAGTAACTAGGCTCAATATAGTGTTTGAGTATTCGACCATTAATTGGTCCTCCTTCTGCTTTTGTGCGATCCATTTCTTTGAGGAAGAAAGCATTATTACCTCTGAAAGCATAAATGATATATGGGTCTTTCCATAGGAAATAAAATTTTCCATGTTTACCTTTTCCTCTCTTCTTGAATCCCATTTCAAAACTTTGTCCCCTAGGTAAAAATCTTATGTCTTAGTCCTTTTATCAAAAGTCTTCTTGATCCTTTCTTGCACAACTTGAGATCTGATGTACACTTCTTCCCTGGTCTATTGTAAGTGAATTGTTTGGTTGATTCTTCTTTCGAGGTCATTTGGTTCAACTTGCAGCTCTTGGAGTAGCTTCATCACTGGTGTTCCCAAGGAAGATGGGAAAACATCTTCCATTCCATTAACTACTTGATAAGGACTAGTACCAATGGATTTCTTTGTGGTTAGCCTGTCTGCGCATAAGGCATTTACTCACTTCTTGTTCCATGTTTTCTTGTTGTCTTCTAACAATTTTTTGATGATATTTACTAGACTTTTGTTTAAGGACTCTGCTAGTCCATTTCCTTGGGGGTAATAATTTATGGAATTGCCCAAAGTTATATGGTACTTATTACAAAAATCAATCATTCTCCTAGATTTGAATGTTGTTTCATTATCAGTGATAATCTTGGTTGGGCACCCAAATCTAAATAGGACATTGGATTCAAGGAAGGTTATTATTGTTGGAAATAATACTGAGAGAGGGGGTGAATCAGTATTACCAAATCAATAAAACTTTTTCATTTCCATACTTAGATATGTATATGCTACTTCAATTAAGGGAACCCGCGTGTATACACAATTGTGTCTAATGCAACTAGCGTATATCCAGAATACTTATGATTCAGTTAATC
>APFE031206307.1:31045-67418 GCA_000404065.3 Pinus taeda
TAGGGCCTCAAAACGGCTCCGAAAGTTCAGGACCCGAAAAACTACTAAAAATAGTAAGTTGTGCTATAATTAAGGAAACTGAAAATGCTGAAAGAGACAATGATGGGGGTCCAGATGGACTTGGCAGGTGGCCACCAATATCCACCTGGATCAGATACATATTCGTGATGTTAAATCCAAAAAACTTTAAATCGAAGTTTTCCATAAAGTTTTTTTCCTTTTAAAAACAACAGTTAAGGAGACAATACTTTAATCATTAACATTACCATGGTTTCTAACTCACGCAACACGTCATTTCATTTATGCACGTGTATCTAATCAATAAATATTAATGCATGCCATCTAACATCACTCTCAAATCATCAATTTGTAGACTTGTGAGGCTTAAACAACAATGAAATAAACATCTTATCTAATTAAAACTATCGTTAAGTTGATAGAACCATCTAATTCACCTCTTTAATTAAATTATTGTATCATGATCCAAGTTATTGTGACCTTCAAGAACTTTTAGTTATAAATATGCATTATTTAAACAAGTATTCACTTCCGCAATCATTTTAGTTTTATGCATACAATAATTTCATGCATAAAAGTATATGCAAATATTCATCAATGAAGTAACTACAATAATCACTTATTTACAGCTTGCAATAAGATTTAATAAACACCAATTCATGCATATAATTTTTTAATAGTTAGTCATGCAACACTGACTAATCAATGCTACCAACCATTTTAATTTAGTCATGACAAGACTCAATCAACAACTAGCTATTACAGTCAAGTCTCACTACTTAACTCATTGTTTATTTTTAGCATCTAAAGAGCTTCTTTCAATATATTTTAAAACATCATATTGTCCTCTTCAAGGACAAATCCTCCCAAATTTTACATTCATGCACTTGTTTCACATACAATAACTATATACATTCATCCTTTATAAGTAGTGCATGGTAGATTTAGTTATGTTCATTAAATGTATCATTAATGTTGTCATATATGAAAAGTTTGGTATTCAAGTCTCAGTTTCACTAGTGAGTGCTCGCGATTGTTCATAGGTGCAACAAAGCTTTTATTATCTTTTATTCTCATCAAGATCAAAATTTCATTACCACAGTTTTGCAACAAACTTTATTACTTACTACTCTTCCAAGCGATTGTAAACATGCATCATGCATCTCATGTCAAAAGTAGTCTAGTGTGTATCGTTATGTAGTTTGTTAGAATAATACCTGAGTTGATGTTGACTAGTGTCATACTTCTACTTCTTTTCTTCTTACCAGTTCACAAAACTCACCAATGTTGAAACCTTCATCTCTAATACCACTTGTAACATCCCCTAGTAACCTCACCTGAAAATGCATGGAGCTAGAAATTTGTTTACACAATTTACCCACGCATATCTATCCAAATTATTATTCTAGATTCCTCATGAAACATTAGATACAATATTCATCGTTACATAGAGTAACTTTAGTAAAGGAATATTAAGTTACATAACCATTAACAACCACTATTGTAGCATATTAACGTAAACTTTCTGATGTAACCTTGCATCATTTTCACAATTCCCTTAACTAGATTAGTTAATCACATACCTTATATTATAAACCTCAAATCATGCAAGGAATCCACATCATAAAAGTAACACAACAGGAAACCACATCATTAGACACTGATATACCCTAGAAACCTTGTAGGGTGAAAACCAGTAAACATTTAATTTTATTATTAAATGCTCATGTGGGTGTTCACCCCTCACTCAATGGATTATAAGGAATTTCAACCCTTAACCATTGTCATAAAATTCTACAAGGAAATATCATTTAAATACAACATGTATAGCTAAAAGTTATTACAATGATCATGATATCATGTACCCAAAAATATTCAATCTTTATATCGTTGAGTCCTAGTTATTTCATTAGTGGACCATCATGTAGCTCCCACTCATCTACATGGACCATTAGTTCTTTATCCGCCACAATGTTAAACATAATATATCCTTGTTGAGAAATGGAAACAAGAAATTCCAGTTTAATTTGTCCTTGAATTAAATTGAGAATTAAAATCAAATTCTATTCTCATAGGAACTTGTAAATAGTTAATTCATTTTAATTAACTTAATTAGCTTAGGAATTTAAGGTTGGAAGTCTTTCTATAGTCATGTATATGTTCTCCCTAAGTTTTATGGGTTCAACATGAGTTTAAATTGAGTTGAAAATTATATCACTCAGTTTACTGAGTTAAGTTCAGTTAAATTAGTTCCAAAATGTTTGTGGAACTAATAGAGGACTAATAGTTGGTGCACTGATGCATCCACTAGTGCTACTCTAGTTAACTAAATATTTCTTCATGACAAACTCATGCATGTTAGTTTAGAGAAAGACCGAGTTGGGACTAGAGTGTAGAGACAATGTACTACTAATTGTATGCTTTACTGAGTTGTATAGATCATGCATGCAATCAGGAACTGGATCTAGTTTGGATTATGTAGCTTTGGATGCACTAGATTCCCATTAAAATGGGCTATTCAAACATAGGAATTATGCAAGGAAATATGGGCTTGGAGAGTTGGCCAAGAGCTAGCTTGTGAGCTAAGAGAGTTGAGCATACTTGTTCGAAATTGTTCTAGTGAGAACAAGATTTATATCTTCACTCATATTTCTGATATATGCAATATATATAGCAGAGTTTTGAGCATTAGATTTCCCTAGATACATCTTGTGTCATGTGCCATTGATTTATCTTCTTCTTGTTCTTATTGTTTTCATCGATCTATTGGCTTCCACTGGTTGAAAGTAGAAGTAGATTCTTGTCCTGTGCTTTAATAAATTGCATGAGTTTGTGAAACTACAACATTTTCTACATGGTATCAAAGCTAAGAAAAATATACTAGAGGAGATTTCAAAGTTTTGAGTTTTGGGTTACAGGTGAAATTCGAGTTCGCAATACATACTTCAGGATTGATAGATGGGGTTCTATGGTTTGAAGCTCAAGTATGCCTTGGAAGGAAGCTTGAATTTTATAGCATGGAGGATGTGCTAGAGGATAATGTCTTGAAATAATTTGTTGATCAAGAAATTCCTAAGCTAGCAGCATCAAATGCAGAAAATTTGGCCAAAGGGAAGAAGTGTGTGGTGAAGGCAAGGCAGATAATCCTTGAGGGAGTTCGAGACCACATTGTCTCGAGTCTCCATGGCAAAGAAAATTTGTATGCTATGTGGAAATTATTGATAGACTTGTCTCAAAACAACAATGAACAAAGAAAATTGGCACTGAAGGACAATCTTCAAAAATCAAAATGGAGAAAGGTGAAACTATTCCAAAATACTTGACCAAGTTCACTCAATGTCGTGATGAACCTGAAAGTGTTGGAATCACATTTTCTAAGGATGATATGGTAAGTTTTTCTCTTCTAGGACTCCCAAATATTTGGCATAGTTATTAGTACTCTGTCAATGATTGGGAGAATCTGCCATATTGGGAATGACAGATCGAAATCTAGATTAAGGGCAAAAATTTCCTCAAAAATAGAAGTGCTCAGAATCAATCAAAACCTGAAAGACCACATTTGTCTCGGCGACATGATCCCAATGCAATTCATTTCACTCAAAACAGAGTGCATATGAGAAATATATCGCGTTCTTATTGTTTGGTCAAAAACACGAATTTTGGTACAAGCTGACCGGGATGCTGACTAGGCTTTTGTACAACCCAGTCAACAAAAAGAATATTCCCATAGGTGGCTCAATCGCATCTTGACACTTGGTGTCATGTTATTGGTCAAAGGAGTTTTGGTGGACCAACGAGAGGGAGACAAGTGGCAAGCCAGGAGGTCGCGACATGCCCTCTCAAAGGTCAGGTAAAAGTTTTATCTACAAGGCGGGGAGTCGAACTTGTGACCTCGCCTGGACAATCGCAATGCTTCACCACCATACCACACATGTGTTTCTCAACATACTATGGGCATAAATGCATTTTAAAGTGTTAAACTGTGGATTTTGGGAGATAACCACTTGCATTAACCCTCTCGCATGTGACAACATTTGTTAATCATCGGGGGATTTGGAGTTTACCACTAGAATTAACTCCTAGACTTAACCACTCATGTGAAAACACTACAAACTTAACTGCTAGTGGTTATGTAACCTCTAGGTAGCATTAACCACCAGATAAACCGCTAGCATGTGACCAACCTTGAAACACTAACCGCTAGCATTTTATGCTAACTGCGGATTAAGCACTAAGTGGAGGATTAGTGCTAATTAATCCATGGTTTTCCATTAATTAAGCACATTTTATGTTGGTGCATTTTTCGCAGATACAACAAATATGGAGCTGACTCCAAATTTGACAGAGTTAACTCGAGTTTTTCCAGATTTAGTGGAGATTTCATAGGAAAAACTGAAGAAGCCTTTGGCAATTTTCGATCAACTTTGTCTTAGAAATAGTCATTCCTAGATGATTTGGATGCCCTAAAGAAAATGGAATACGTTTCAGGGGTAGAAAGGCACTTCTATAGGTTGTTTTTCTATGTTGAAGTTTAAGAAAGCCTAGGGCCACTAGGAGAGGAGGTCAAGCATAGAGCAACTGGAGTCCAATTGCAGAGCTTGAAGAGTCATTTTTGGGGTTTCTGGGTCTTCTGAATCCAATGGAATAGGTTGCAAGGCCATTGGAGTAGTGCAGAAGCATGTAATCATAGAATTGACCATTAATCTAAAGAGGACCTAGCCATTGAAGCAGGTCCAAGGAGATGTAGCCCAGGAGGGGTGAACTCCTTTATCGGCTTTACGTTATGAGTTCTTGTGTTTTATCCTCTACAATTTTACTTGTTGTACATGTGTTTTAAACAACTAATTAATCTCATAAATGTCTCAAAAAAGGCACATAACACTTGACACATAATCCTACACAAATTTGTTAAAATGAGATGATCCTAAACACATTTTTAAATTACTGATGAGGGAGCTTGCATAACATTAACAAGTTTCACCAACATTTCAGATTAAGCTGGTATCATAGGACTATTTAGCTAATTTTAACCCTGATATGGTTTGCCAATGTTAGCTAGAAAATTAGCTATTGGTTTTGTATGTGTACAAGGAAAATTTATATGTGCAAGTTTATGTGATGGAAACTTTAATAAGTGATGTTTCTAATCCATCTTCCTTAGAAAGACTCTTTGATGAAGATATTTTGCAAGAGATTAGCATCATGAGAGATATGGTGAAAGAGTTGTATGAAGATAGGAAGGAGAACACTATACTTCAAGAGGATTTGACGGCCATGAAGGAGGAGAAGCAAAAGATTCTTGAAAAGATGCATGAGATGAGATTCAACTCCATCATGCAAAGGAAACCGTAGCCATGTATGTGCATGAAAATGAGGTATGCACAGCAATTTTATATTCAATTCCTCTCAAAATGAATGTTTTGGTGCTTTTGAAAGATACATTAGAGGAATAGTGTCCAAATTATTGATGAATATGGGCTATGAAGGTAAAGGGTTAGGAAAACATGCACAAGGCATAGTTGAGCCAATTGTTGTTGAGGAAAGGACTAGGTATTTGGGTCTTGGTTATGGACAACATGATGGGGAAAGCTCCAAAGCCAAGGAGTCACACGAACGTGTTCCGAGAAGGAATTTTATTACATGTTCATTAATTCAAGCTTATGAAGTTTGTGTTCATGATGAATGCAAAAATTTTATACCCACTTCGCAAGAAGATGCTCATAAGCATGCAACTATTGGAAATGGAAAACAATGTTCAAAGCTATAAGGTCATTGAAACCATTGTTGTTATTCCGAAGAGAGCAACAAGGTGACAAAGGTGAATGTTCAAGGTATAAATCTGCATTTAATCATGTTTCTTTTGATTATGATAAACATGGTAAGCCTTCACATAAGATTTGGAGAAAATTTACATGTTCTTTTTGTGGTTTGAATAACCATACTATTTCAAGGTGTTGGAGGAGGATAGCCATACACAGGAAACTTCAAAACAAAAGAGACAGAAAACCAAAGGTCCACTGGATAATAGAAACAATGTTGAAAAGAAGATACAATTATTTTGCACTCATTGCCATAAGTAGGGTCAACTTGTAGACAAGTGTTGGACTTTGCATCCAAAAAGTCATCCATGACATTTGAAGATGGTGGAGAGAGATTTTGGAAAGAATCGAAAAGAGTATTCCATAATTGATGTGGGTCTCGATGATACACATGATGAAGTGCAACTGAAAGAAGCGCCATTGAAATGGTTTGGAAAGAGATGGTTATATTTCTTAACCAATTAAGGACTTGCATTTATTTTGATAATTGATGAAATCTTGCTTTATTGATGCATTTCCTTGTTATTTGGATGCATTTCTTTTCTCCTGAAAGTAAGCTACATATTGCATGAAGTAAGATGTTGGAAAAGTAGAGTTATGTTGACTCACTTAGATGCAACAAAAATGGAAATTTGCAACTACATATTTGCATGCATGTTGCATTATTGAACATGCATGTTTATGTTAGGAAGGTGTTTGAAAGTGGAGTATGTTGACTCCATTTATTGCAGTAAATTTGGTCATTTCAGCTATTTATGTACTCGTACATACCAATTGGATTCTTGTACTTGTGATTGTACTTGTGAGAGAGTTGAGAATTTTTATACATGCATGAGAGTTTGTGTGTGTGAACAATGTAATTTTTAATAGTTTCATTGTTCTTGAACATGCATGAGTGATTGACTTGTGTTGGTTGAATTCTTTGTTAACCTGTATGTTGTCAACTTGAGAATGTTGATCATTTTCACATGCATGAGTGTTGGCTTGTGTGGTCGATTGATTGTTACATGTATGTTATATTGACTTGGAAGAGTTGATTTTGTCTCCAAAGATGAAAGGGATATGTGATGAATTGTTTCATGAGAATGTAGAATTCTTGTTGTAAATCATCAAGTTGTTGTACAAGTTTTTTCTTGATTTGAGAGTCAATTACTTTGATGAAGCATGTTTTGTCGACTTGTGTTTAGTAAACCATCAACTAAACACCAAGATGGTTTATACACCAAGATGTTAAGAGTACATGGTGATTTTCGCATCATGTGATATTTGTTGCTTTGAAGAAGCAAAAGGAAGAGGTCGTCAAGTTATATTCTTGCATGAGTGTTTTTCAAGTTTAATGGTGTTTCTTGTGACAAGATGTTGCAGGATTTTGAAAGGTTCATGTTTGACAAAGTGGCTCGTGATTAGCCTTAATTCTAAAATCATGACATGAGAAGAATGTTAATACTGGAGGATAATGGAATCAAGAAGCGAAAGTGGGCAAAAATGCCAAAAAAAATTACAGCCTTTGTAAAACATCAAATGGTCTATAATGTGATTTCATGTGTTGATGCCAAGAAGTGAAAGAGATGGCAAATGAACTCTTCTAGATGTGGAGTTTGGAACTACTGAGGTGAAATAATGGTCATTTATTTTCTTGTTATTACTGATATTGGAACTCATTGTTGTAGTTCACTCAGATGGGCTTAACTTGGAAAGGTGGTTTCCAAGGAGAAGCTTTCATCCAATGCATGTGTTGCAAAGGAGGAACATGATTCTCAATGGGAATGTCATCAGTCATCTTTCCAAGCACCAAAGCATCGATTTGGTATACCAAGGTGTTTAATCATAAAGTAGCCATCAATTGTTGGATTGGGTCAGCAATAAAAGGAGAACATTGGTTGAAGTGCCAAGCCATTTGCAAGGCAAGGCATGTCAGTGAAACCAAGTGGTTGTCATGGATATTTTTCTAAGTAGAATGAATTGATAGAACTTGGGAAGGAGAAGAGTATTTAGCTCTCCTTAGATAACTAGATTTTGTGTGTCCAAAATCCTGTTAGTGGGAAGGAGTGATTAGAATCTCGATTAAGGGAAAAAATTTGCTCAAAAATAAAAGTGCTCAGAATTGATCAAAACCTAAATGACCACGCCTATCTCAGAGATATCATCCCAATGGAACTCGTTTCACTCAAAATGGAGTTCATATGAGAAACATACTGCATTCTGATCGTTTGGTCAAACATGTGAATTTTGGTATAGGCTAACTGGGATGCTGACAAGGCATCCGTACAACCAAGTTAGTAAAAGGAATATTCTGATAGGTGGCTCAATCGCATTGACACTTGGCAACCCATTATTGGTCAAACAAATTTTGGGTGGACCAATGAGAGGGTGACACATAGAAAGCCTGGAGGTCGCCACATGCCCTCTCAAAGGTCAAGTAAAATTTTTATGGGATGGCTAGGGATTCAAACCCATGACCTCACTTGAACAAGCACAATACTCTGCCACCATACCACACATGTGGTTCTTAACATACTATGGGTGCAAATGCATTTTAAAGTGTTAAACTGTGGAGTTTGGGAGATAACCGCTTGCATTAACCCTCTCCCATGTGATCACGGTTGTTAACCGCCAACAGATTTGGAGTTAATCACTAACATTAATTGCTTGGCTTAACCTCTCATGTGACCAAAATTGCAAACTTAACCACTAGCGATTACGCAACCGTCACATAGCATTAACCACCAGATAAACTGCTAACATGTGACCAACCTTGAAACAATAACCACTAGCATTTTATGCTAACTGTGGATTAAGCGCTAAGTGGAGGATTAGTGCTAATTAATTTATGGTTATCCATTAATGAAGCACAGTTTAAGTTGACGTACTTTTGGATCCAACAAATCCAGAGCTAAATCCAAATTTGGCGAATTTAACTCGAGTTTTTCAATATTTAATGGAGATTTCCTAGGAAAAACTGAAGAAGCCATGCTTTGGCAATTTTTGACCAATTTTTCTTTAGAAAGAGACATTCTTAGATTAATTGGATGCTCTGAACATAATGAATAGGTTTTAGAGGCAGAAAGACACTTTTGTACATGAATTTTATATGTTGAAGTTTAAGGAAGCCTTGGGCCACCAGGAGAGGAGGTCAAGCCTAGATCATCTGGAGTCCAATTGCAGAGCTTGGAGAGTGACTTTTGGGGTTTCTGGGTCTTTTTAATCCAACGTATTAGGTTGAAAATACATTATAGCACTACAGATGCATGTAACCATAGAATTGACCATTAATCCAAACAAAGCCTAACCATTGAAGCAGGTCCAAGGAGATGTAGTCTGGGAGGGGTGAACTCCTTTATCAACTTTGTGTTATGAGTTGTTGTGTTTTATTTCTCTACAATTTTACTTGTTATACATGTGCTTTAAATAGCTCATTAATCTAATAGATTTCTCATAAAAGGCACATAACACTTGAGACATAATCCTTCAGAACTTGGTTAAAATGAGACAATCCTAAACACATTTTTAAATTAATGATGAGGGATATTGCATAGAATTAACAAGTTTTCCCAACATTTCAGATCAATGAATTTGGTTGGATTTTATTTAGGAGGAGATGAGGAGAAACACTAGGGATGGCTCTTCATCAAAGACTGATGATGAAGAGAATTGTGCCGTAGGTATTAAGGTGAAGAAGGAGAAAGGGAAATCTTCCCATTCCAAATTGGATTCTTATCATGTAGGTAAGCAGAAAGACATGAAGAAATTTAAGTGCTTTAACTGTCATGAGGTGATCCATTTTTCTACAAATTTTCTACTCAACAAGTCCAAGAAGAAGTCCTCTGGAGGGGCGAAGGGTGAGGCTTTGGCCTCTCAATTCAAATTAGACTTTTCCCTCATTGCATGCATGGTGTCATCAATTATGGGAAGTGTATCTTACTTAGACAATGGAGCTTCATTCCACATGACTGGTGACAAGGAGTTACTCAGTGACTTGGAGGAGAAACATCTCCAGATGCATATTAAGATGGGTGACGACAGGAAGTATAGTGTAACTGCATTGGGCATGATTACTTTTTAGAGGGAGCATGGGGCTACAATCACCTTGAGGAATGTTATGTATGTCCCCAGGTTGAAGAAGAATTTGGTATCCATTTCCACACTTGAGGACAGAGGCTACGATGTGATCTTCTTGAAAGGAAAGGCATTCCTTCGACACCTAGCCACAGGTGAGGTAAAGAAGATAGGGATTTGAGTGAAGAATCTCTATAAGTTGGAGGTAGAGGAGTGTGCTTCTTTGAGCACAAAAGAAGAAAGGGTGCAAAGCCGAGATGTTGGTGAGTTTTTGCAAAGATGATTGGGTCACTTGCATCATGGAGCTTTGAAGATATTGTAGCAGATATCTACCGGTATTTCCAAAGGTATGCTTGAGTAAGTTGATACATGCAAGGGGCATACTTTGGGAAAATACACTAAGTCTTCCTTTCATGACAAAGATAGTCAAGTTAAGGCTATTCTAGAGAGAGTCCATTCAGATGTGTGTGGACCATTCTCGATAGAATCCACAGCCAAATACATGTATTATGTTATATTTGTTGATGATTATTCTCATAAATGTTGGATATTTTCATGGAGGAAAAGGATCAAACTTTTACAAAGTTTTGTGAGTTTAAATAATTAGTGGAGAAAGAGTCGGGCAAGAAGGTTAAAGCTCTATGGAGTGATAATTATGGTGAGTATGTCTCAAATGAGTTTAAGAACTTTTATGCAGTAGAAGGGATTAAATGAAAGTTGACGTCACCGCATAACCCTTAGTAGAATGGGGTGGACGAGAGGAAGAACAGAAGCATAGTAGGGCAACGAGGGAAATGTTGCATGATCATGGCCTACCACTACACTTGTGGGTTGAGGCATGCAACAAAAAAATTTATGTTCAGAATCGTAGTCCACATCGGATACTTGAGATGAAGACACCAGAGGAGGGTTATTCTGGTAAGAGACCAGATGTTGGTCGCTTCAGGATTTTTGGGTCATCGGTATATTTCCATGTGACCAAAGATGCATGGAAGAAGCTTGACCTAACAATAGAGTTGGGGATATTTTTGGGGTACATTAATACACCTCACAACTATTAGGTGTACTTGACGTCCAACATGATGACAATGGTTCACAAGGACGTCAGATTCAATGAGGAGAAGGCCATGCAAGTTTCCCTTTAGAGGGAGCTTGAGCTACATGCGAATGAGGAGCTTTTAGCTCCTAAGGTTGAGGAACCTCAGATTGATATGGAGAAACCACATGCAGAGGATCTGGGAGTGGAGACATCCACTCAGGAAGAGTCTTCCAAAGAGGGAAGAAAGTGTACCAAAGAGGCTAACAGATTGTTGGATGATGCACAGTAGAATGTGGGAGCACCCACTTCTTAGTGCAAGTAAAGGAGGTCACTTGAGAGGTACACTAGATACATGGCTCTTATGGGAAAATATGCTGGGACTGGACCATCTTCCTTTAAAGAAGCAATACAATAGCCGGTTTGGGTTGATTTCATGGTGAAGGAGTATGACTCCTTAGTTCGTAACAATATTTCGGATGTGGACCCAAGACTGGAGGACAAGTTAGTGGAGAGCTCTCGTTGGCTTTAAATGGTAGTGTCGAGAAGCATAATGCTAGATTTGTGGCTTGTGGCTTTTCATAGGTAGAGGGGATTGACTATGATGAGACCTTTTCTCCTGTTGCAAGATAATCATCAATGAGATCTATGTTGGCACTATCAGCACACATGGGTTGGAAGATACAACAAATGGATCTGAAGACAAACACCTTAATGGCGTGACTGAGGAAGAGGTGTACATAGGGTAGCCTGAAGGTTTTGAAACCTTTGACAGTGAGTCACATGTGTGCCAGCTTAAGAGAGCATTGTATGGGATGAAACAAGTACCTCATGCTTGGTACACTAGGACATATAGCTACTTCAATGGGTTGGGCTTCACAAACAGTGAAGCAGACGCAAAAATGTACCACATAGTGGTGGAAGGTAAGTTCTTGATCATTGTACTTTATGTTGATGATCTCATACTAATAGGTGATGATTAGCTGATCAAATCTTGGAAGGATGACCTTGCAAGAGAGTTTGAGATGAAAGACATGGGGATCATGCATTACTTTCTTTTCATGGAGTTATGACAGGAATACAGGGAGTTTTTTGTGTCTCAGGGAAAGTATTCCAATGAGATACTCAGGAGACTTGACATGGAAAGTAGCAAACCCATGGAGACTCCTATAGTGCGTAACTCGAGGAAGGAGGATGCTACTTCAGGGGTAGTGGAAGCTATTGTTTAGAGGCAATTTTTATGTTCACTCATGTACTTGGTGAAAATACGACCAGATATGTGCTATGCATTTAACTAGCTTAGTCAAGTGATGGTTAGGCCTACCAAGCTGTATTGGAAGGTGGAAAAGTATGTGTTGAGATACCTCAGGGGCAGTTCTCAGTATGGATTATGGTACAGATGGATAGAGGTAGTGAAACCTTAAGGCTTCACCAATGTAGATTGGGCAGGGAGTCCATTTGATAGGAAGAGCACATCAGGAGGGATCTCAAGTATTGGGTCAGCAGCAGTTTCTTGGTACATTAAGAAATAACGATCAGTTGCACTCAGTTCGGTAGAGGTAGAGTACATGGTTGTGAGTCAAGCAACATGTGAGGCCATTTGGATGAGGAAGATCTTGGTTAGTTTGTTTGGTTAGTAGATGGATCCAATTGTGATTTATTGCGATAATAAGTGTTGTATTAAACTCTCTGAAAATCCAATTTTTCATGATCATTCCAAGCATATTCATATCTGATATCATCATCTCAGAGATTGTGTATTAAGGCAGGTTATGTTGTTATAGTACATTCCCACAGAGGAGCAAGATGCTGACATTTTGACAAAGGCATTGTCAAGATGTAAATTCGAGTTTCATAGAGATAGGATCAGGGTAGCTGATAATCCCTTTCTTGTTGAGAGGCAGTGTTGAGAAATGACAACAAGAAATTCCAGTTTAATTTGTCCTTGAATTAAACTTAGAATTACAATCGAATTATATTCTCATAACAACTTGTAAATAATTAATTAAGTTTAATTAGCTTAATTATCTTAGAACTTTCTACTTGGAAGTATTTTTGTAGTCATGTATATGTTATCCCTAAGTTTTAGGGGTCTAGTATGAGTTTAAATTGAGTTGGAAATTATATTACTCATTTTACTGAGTTGAGTTGAGTTAAATTAGTTCCAAACTATTTGTGGAAATAATAGAGGACTAGCAGTCAGTTGGTGCACTAATGCATCCATTAGTGCTACTCCAATTAACTGAAGATTTCTTCATGAGAAACTCATCCATGTCAGTTCAAAGAAAGACCCAGTTGAGACTAGAGTGCAAGGGCAATGTAGTATCAGTTGTATGATTTACTGAGTTGTATAGATCAGGCATGCAATCAGGAACTGGACCTAGTTTGGATTGGACGGTTTTGGATGCATTGGATTCCCATTAATATGGGTTATTCATCCATAGTAATTGCGCAAGGAGATAGTGGCTTGAAGAGCTGCAGAATTGGCTAAGTGTTTTCCAAGAGTTAGCTTGTGCACTCAGAGAGTTGAACATACTTGTGTGGAATTGTTCGAGTGAGAACAAAATTTGTATCTTCACTCATATTTCTGATATATGCAATACAGAGAGTGGGGTTTTCAGTAGTGGCTTCCCCAAATACATCTTGTGTCATGTTCCATATATTTATCTTCATCTTCTTCTGATTGTTTTCATCGATCTATTAGCTTCCGTTGGTTGAAAGTAGAAGTAGATTCCTATCCCGTGCTTTGGTAATTTGCATGAGCTTGTGAATCTACAAGATTTTCTACAATCCTTTGCACAAGTCACCATCATTTCCTGCCATTGTTTTCATAGAAGAACATTGATTTCATGATTCCATAAAGTATTAATCAACCAATAATCAATCTTTGATAGTGATTCTTCAACATCTATTCATGGGCCTACATGAAATGTAAATAAAATATCGCAACATGCTTTTTTTAACAACACTGCTCATGCATTAATTATAAGAAAATAATTATCAAAGCATGTCTAAATAAATACCACATTACTATGATCCTTCTTACACAAGAACATGTTCTTTTCCAAAGGAAAACCACTGTAACTATCCATTTTCATTTAAAGGATACTAGCATCTTAGCTTTGATTTTGATGCATGTAATTAGATAAAACTTATTCAAAGAAACCTTGCCCCTTAGCTTTTTATTTGTGCATATAACTAAGTAATCTTTCCAGTATAATATAATATATTATTATTATTATTATTATTATTATTATTACACATGTAAATGCATGTCCCCTTCTAAGGGAATTCTAACATAATACATTCTATTATCGTGCATGCAAATGCATGTCCCTTTTCCAAAAGCATATTTCCCAAGATAAAGCTATATACAAAGTCTATTGTACACACACATGCATGCTCTATTCTAAAATAATTTTAATGTGTTAGTTATTGTTTCTTGTGTGTAGATATATGTGTTTTTCAAAAGGAAAGCTAATTAATTTATTGCATGCAATTACTTGTTTCTCTTGCAAGGTCTAAAATAATAATTTTTCTCTTCTGCACGCAAATTCTCGTTCCTCTTCAAAAGTTCTAGCACAATAATTATATTATTTCCATGCATATTTCTTTTCGAAGAATCCGACATCATAGATGTACTTTTCATGGATGTAAATATCATATCTCGTTTCAAGAGCTCAAATAAAATATTTCTATTTTTTGTGCAAACAAATAACATATTTCTTTTCAAGAAATATCAAACATAGTATTTATATTGTGTGCATGTAAATAAACTTATTTCCTCTCAAAAAATATCAAACTTAAGGGTTCTATTTTGTGCATATTTCTCATCTAGAAAATCTAATAAAATAAGAATACATTCCTATTTTAAGAATATAATGGTTCTCTTTAGGAATCTAATGACAGGAATCATGTGAATAACTTTAAATAAATTAATAGTCTAACCTTCCACAGATAATTCTTGAATTTTTTTTTTAATAAAACAACTCAGTTTCTTTATATTTCCTAAAGAAAAGTTCACATTAATTCTTATTAAAAATACGATGACTTCTTAAATGCACAAGAATTATTCCTTGAACGCAAACATGTATCATTTTTCCCAAGAATTCAAATGCCTAACAACTAGTTTTCTTTTATGCAAATATATCCATATTCTTTTCCAATAAATTATTTTCAGTAACTAATAAAAATAGAAATGCTAACATAATAAATGTTAATTTTATGCATGTAGGTATATATATAGCTTTCCTTCCAAGAAATCTATCATAATGGATTCTTCTTTTCATGCAAGAACAACAAATTTCCTAGGTCCCTTCAGGACAACAACATGGGTAACATATGCTTTCTACACACATAGATTCATGGGTTTTTTTCTAGAAATTAATCGAATTAATTTCCTTTTGTTTACAACCCATAAAAATTTATCAAGAGTTACCTAGTTAATTTGTCTTATTTTTTTTCTCAAAATAATATGTAAATCGTTTTTCAAAGATTACTCTTGTTATCTTATCCCTTTTTTCAAGATAATATGCAAATATTTCCAAAGATTTATCTTAATCTTCCAAGAACTCATGTGTTATTTTTAAGAACATAAGATAAATCATCTTTGTCTCTTGCACAAGAATCTTTAGAAGTTTCACCAAGAGGAAAATGCACATACCTCAAGGTATAACCCCTTCTCATACTTTAATCAGTCAACAGGACATGGAAGCAATCATATAGTCTAATTTTTGAGTAGGGGTGAGATGAAATTCATCGTATGATTCTTTTGTATGCTCATTGGACTATCTTTCACCTCTGTAAAAATTCCATACTAAGAGATTTCTACTTGTGTATGTGAGTTCCAGCACATTATAACCGCCAAACTATGTAGCAACAACCAAAAAAGGAACGTATTAAGGATTCATGCAATCACTGTTATGCTTCTTGCATTTTCTTTTTAGGTTGCACAACATTGATGTCTCATATTTCGAACACATCTCCTCAACTTCCATTACAGTGGTCACTCCCCCAATCCCTAATATCTTGTTTTAGTGAGCCCTTCTTGAGATGAAGTTCATTACCCTGTAATGAAATGTCCATAAACTGAATGCATTACCAACTGGTCAATTCTTGGCTTAATTTTTATTATTTATTATATTATATTCATTTATAAATACTATGGTGTCCATACCTATTATTTTACTCCAATGTCATATGGTGATCTAAGGAGTGTTACATTCTCATATAATTTCACATTACATACAACAACAAATAGGGAGACTAAGTAGATAGGCAACTTCCCAAGATGAAAAGAAACAAAAAGTACAAAGACCCTCCTAGCCAATACTGAATATTTCAACATACTAGCCATTTTCAAAGTGACATAAGCACCATGTTTCCCCACAAATCAAACACCATAGGGTAGTGATAAAAAACACACAGTTAACCATAAATACGAGCAAAATCATAGGAGAAGAACACATAGTAAAATCTTCTCATAGCACCCAAAAATAGAAAACCTGTCTACCATAAGCTCTGTGAATGGGTGGTAATTAACACATTCATATAACCAAAGAGACCAATACCACAATGACCACCAAAGATATCAAAATCAATGTCCAAAATAACATAATGACTTTCATGAATGACATGGACATGAGAGTGTAAGTAGTAAGTCATGGGCATACATAATAATGAAAAATTTAAGTGCCTAAATCTTGCAAAAAATTCAATGATATAGTCCCGCACCCGACATCTATGACTAACCATAACATAACAACACTAGTGACAGATGACCAAAATCGAAGAAAAAAACATAAGGCCAATGAAATCTAGTCATAATAAGATGATATGATCATCAAATCCTATGCATTATCCACCAAATGGTCAGTGGGATCGATAAGCATGTTAATGAGATTAGTAGGCTTTCACCCACTTGTCACACTAGAGGACCAAGCCCCAACAAATTATCTTATTCCCCACAACACAGAGTCCGACAACAAGAAAATCCCTGATACATGACCAAACAAGAAGAGTCACGAAGACTAAGGGAAAGGGAACAATCAATACTTTGACCATGAACGAGGGAGAATCCAACACTTAAAAGACTCAACAAAACTAACTAGGAAAAAACAGACACTATTCAGTATAACCTCCACTTCCTAGAGCCGAAGGATAAGATTAGCAATATATAAGTGCAACCAAAGGAAACAACCTGAAATAAAGATAATATAATCGGTAAAACTCTGACCCATGCAACAAGAACCCATAAAATAGAGAAAACATTGTTGATACAATTCAGAACCACAAAAGAGTAGAGAACTACCTCCAAACTTGCTACCAAAGGTCTGGACATGATTCAAAATATAGACCCATATTCTGCAACCACCCAACGATAACCAACATACAACTAGAACTCCAAATGAATGAAAAATCAAGACTCTGAATCCATAGAATGAAAATCACCAAACTCCAATCGTAGAAGAATCCAGAGGTAGGAGGCAGAGGATAATTCTCCTCCTCCAATCTCCCACTTCATGTAATTTGGTCACCCCAACACCATTAAACTGCATTGAAAACAACAAGACTGGCATTGTATAAACCTAAAAGCCTCATCCGACGATTGCCACGCCTCCCCCAAATGGAAATATTTGTTACCCATTTCATACATTTTCCAACAAGCCCTCTCCTCCCGCATAACCACCCCCATCGGGGAAGTTGTCTTTATAAATGAAAGGCTTTTATATTAGTTAAAATTTAATAATATGAACTTAAGAGTGAAAAGTATACATCATTTTTATTAATGATAATATTGATATGTTTTTTTTTAATAATTTATCATATTAAACATATTAACTTTTATTTATATAATTGTTAAAAAAAATTGTGAATTATATACATCAATTTTTAGTTTTTTAATTTTAAACGATTTTTTCAATTATTATTTTACTTAATTATAGAAAAATTGGAAAACAATTAGATTCACTTTTATTATATGAGTATTTAATAACTATAAACAAAAATTGAAGTAAAACTATTACATTTTATTTCTTTACAAAAGTCACAAACTTCAAGAAGATAACAAACTCAACCAAAAAAATTTAGAAAATTACATTTAATCATTATAAATAAAAAAATATTTCCTATACATTATACTTGGTTGTGCCATACAAAGTGATTTTTTGGAAAACTAATTCAATTGGAATATGATACTATAATAACAAATTCTCACATTAAAATATTACAAATGCAAAGTATTTATTAGCATCACTGTATGTATGCCCTCTTGCCTGTGATTTTATGAGTAAAGTGATTCGTGAAGTGTCACTTTGATGATATAAATATTCATAATAAATATTTATTATATATTTGTTTGATGATGAATATTTATGAGATATTATGATATAATGATCATTAGGGGAATTTTGAGGTTTAAAATGGGCCTCCTAAGAAAATTGTACAACCAAAATAAAATTTATAAGAACCAATAGGATCCAAAATGACGATGTCAACCATAGGGGATGATTCACCATTTTCGGAGTAAAAAAGTAAATAGATAATAAAATAATAAAACTACTTTTTCAAATCGTATTTTCAACTTATCTCTTTAGAGTTATACCCAAATTTCAAGCGGAAGTACTCGTTGGAAGAAAAATTTAATTCCTCATCCAAAGAGTACCCATGTTGCATACTTTCGATGGACCCTACTACACGAAAAATAATAAATACATGAAAACATGTGATTGCAATCACGATTTTCATGTATTCCTCATTTTTCGTGTAGTATGGTCCATCAAAAGTATGGAACATGGGTACTCCTTGGATGAGGAATCAAATTATGCATCCAACGAGTGTTTCCACTTGAAACTTGAGTAAACCCATAGGGAGTTAAGTTGAAAATATGAGTTGAAAAAATAGTTTTTTATTTTTTCCAGCTAAAATTTGAGGATGTAATGTAATATTATTTTATTATTTTCACTATTATTTTATAATTTCCTTAGGAGGCCCATATTATACCTCAAAATTCCCCTAATCGTAGTTAAGTATGTTCGATCATTATAAGTAAGTGATGCAGTTGAAGAAAGAAATGTATATAACAAGGGTGGTGTAGTGTTTTTTTTGTTAACTACACTAGAAATTCATATCATTAATAAGGTGAAATTACATAAAGATAAGTTTCAAATTCTCAAATAACTTGGAATTACATACAACAATAAATAGGGAGATTGAGTAGAAATGAAACTCCGCAAGACGACAAGAAACAGAAAGTACGGAGACCCTCCTAATCAACAACGAAGATTTCAATAGATTAGCCATTGTTAAAGTGACATAAATGCCAGGTTTCCCCAAAAATTACACACCAAATAATAACGATCCAAAAATACACAAATAACCATAAATATGAGGAAAATCATAGGAGAAGGACACACAGGAATATCCTCTCATAGAACCCTATTGTAGTAGCTACAACCACCCTCCCATAGCACCCTATTGTAGTAGATACAACCACCCTCCAAAATTCTTCTTATGCTTCCGTTTTGGAATCTTCTCCCAACTTAGTCACATAGAAATTTTGGGCTTCCCTACTGTTGAAGCCCCAAAAATTGGGTCTACAACAAGGGGGATACCCACCCAGTCCGGACCTTGGTTAAAAACTCCTTTTTCGTTTGGCATAATGGGTCCGACTAAGGATATGGGACCATCTTCCCAATTTATGTGTGTGTGTGTGTGTTGAGAATTAATATTTCCTTTCTAATAATTCCTAAGTAAAATGCTTTTATTCTAAATCTAATGTAATCATATTCTAATGAACAGAAATATCTAATTCTAAACTAACCTGGGATTTAATCTTTCAACTATGCGATCTAAAATGATTTCAAATGGAAATTGGTAAAATGGTTAAATAATTTCAGGACCCTTCTCTAAATGCATGAGAATGGTTTAAATACTACTAGCTAAATCTAAAAATAATTTATTACAAAAATGTAGGATGCGGTTTAAATGACCGTCCTCATTTCAAGCAAAAATAAAGCAAAATTAAAACTAAACTTAATCTAAAACTAAAACCAATAACTAACTATCTATGTATCTATTCCTTGTAGTCGTAAGCGTTCAAAATTTGCTTGAGGAGCGTTGGCTAGCCGACTCCCGACTTTAGTTGTCCTGTGAAAACAGAATCGGAAAGTGTTGGCGCCATCTTCTCGGCAGAGTAAATGATACATTTTAGAGTCATGCACTGGCTGTGTGGTTTTACCAAGTATGTCCAGTAAGAATCCCAATTTAACTTGGTTAACCTTTTGATGGACTCTTCTTTTTCTTGATCCTTCTATCTCCAGCTTGTCTGTAGATGCTGTACATTTGGTAAATACCCTAGAGTGGTTTCTAATATTAGATTTTCCCTGTGTAAATTTTCATTAATGCATTCAATGACATTATTTTCTGTTGTGGCTGCTCCTTCTGCTGGTTGTGCTGCTTTCCGGATCTGGGCATCCCACTTGCTAAAGAGAATTTCTTTGTGGGTTTCATTTATTATGGGTGCACCTACCTTTTTCCCTTCCTCTGATTCCTGCTAAGCCAAATATTCAGTAACTCTTCTATCAATTAAATCATAATCATGTTGCAAGTCCACGATTTGATTAGTAATTTTGTCACTTATCTCACAATAAGAGCTCCACTGCGATATTCTTTGGCATAATGTTTCTTGCTGCTGCAGGAGTTGATCATTTAAGGAAATGGATTCTATGATGAATTATGTAGCTTAGGACCATCCTTGTGCATTTCTTACATAACCTGTAACTATTTTTCTCTTTCGGACAAATTGTTCTAGTATCCTAGCTGCATTTGTTGAAAGTCTTGATGTAGTCTTTCAAGCTGTTTCTGTGCTTCGCTGTTGGTGCTGGTTTATTGTAGCTGTTGCTGCAAAATCTGTATTTGATCTTCTTTTTCTTTCAGTAATTGTTGTACCTAAGATGCTTTATCAATGGTCGCAGAAGCATATGCTCCTACAATCTGAGATAATTTAGTGAGATTTTCAGTGGGATCAGTGGTAGGATCCTGCTAAAGGATGTATAATTGCTCTGCATCATGAGAGAGCATGCTTTCCAATTTCCTTTACTTTCTTTGTCTTCTCACAACTGCCTTATGTTGAGGACTATAAAATACATCAAGAGGAGGAATTTCTTCTATTTTGAGCATAAGTTCAGATGATGGAGTAATGGGAATATGTTCCGTTTCTGGGACATTGCTGATTGTTCCAGTGACTATATCATCTACTGTTTGTACATTACTTTTGGGCGTTTTTGTGCTCTATCCTTTAGTATTGATTAAGTCATTGAATGTCTCCCATTCTTTAACAATGAGAGGGGGAGGATTTTCATGTGGAGAAGAAAAATCTGATGTTCTGGGCACTCCTTAGACTGGGCAGTATCCCTTACTGACCCTTCGCTTTTATTATGGTCACTCTCAGACGTCTTGGAATGTTCTAACATTTCTCTCCCAAACATAGGTTTAGACCTATCTGTGCTTGAACTTCCACTGAGACTGATACTGGGAGTTGGTTCCCTTATGGGTTCCAAGCATAATTTATCCAAAGGGATGTTAGCTAACCTTATTTCTCTGTACATTTTGAACTCTTGAAATTATTCTGGAGGGAATCACATCTTGGCCAAATGTAAAACTTCTTTAAGTGTACTTTTCTGTTGAAACATATCATAAAAGAGATCATCTTCTTTAGAAAACACTTTTAGTTTGACTACAATAGAGAAATTCTTAACGATATCAAAACGGTCGAACGGTCTTCCTCGAAATTTGAACAATCGTAGACATAACATGTTGTTTATTTCTTTGAATGCATGGCCTACATCAAATAGTGAAAAGTCCCCACAAGCCACAGGAAATTGCGGCAAAATGACCTTCTTCTTTTCCTTCAAATCTGTACTCTTACCTCCTTCTCTGCAGGTCCGATAAGCAATATCTCGTGCCAGTAGTTTATCGGAAACATATAAAGGTAAGACATGAGGGGAAGCGAGACTTCTAAATACCCTGACATTTGTGAAAAGTTCTTCTCCAAACCATCTCGTGACTGGGAGCATATTGACCTCCACATCAGGAGAAAATCTTGGAGCATCTTTATCATACAACATTTTGTGCAGAGGTAACATAATTCCATGACAAATCATGTAGAAATACGAAATGAACTTGGAATCCCATAATTCTTTGTGATAAATATGAATGAGTAAAGGGTCTTGAGTAGCCCATTTCCAGCCCATTAGAGGAAACTTGGAAACATAACATATTGCATCCATCACATAAGCAGATAATTAGAAAGGGGGATAAATCCTTTGAGAAGTAGTTCTTTTGGACCGGTAGTTAAAAATGGTTATGGCTAAATTGTCGGACAATATCTTAGCCCAATCCACAAGAGTAGCATTAGTGGTGGCATCCAATAATGGTAGCCATTTGGATGAAAATTTGTTAACATCTGGCTTTCCAAAAAATCTACAGAGCATAGCAGCAACAAAGCAATACAGAGAGCTGAGAGAACTAGTACTATACATATTGTGCTTATCCTTTTTTAGTGGTTTGTCCCTTCTTGACTAGTCCTTGGTGCATTCTACCAAATCTTCATTTTCTTTAGCGAACTTCTCCATGAACTGTTTGTTACAAGTCGCCTGTGGCTCTGGTAGATGATACATGAGTCTCAAATCTTGTGGAGTAAACGAGCCAATGAGTCCTTGACCTTGAGTCTTAAATTGTTTGTTTGTGATATCAGCACTATCTAGTACCCATTTGACCATGTCGACGTATGGAATAATTTTGCGCCTTGCTGCTATCCGGTGCAAGAACGAACATGATAGTTCCGTAATTGATGCCTTAGAAGACCCATGTGAGCCTGTAGTAACTGTAACCTCCATTACCCTAGGATTTTCATCCTCAAGTAGACTGTACATGCCTTTCCAAGTAGTAATACTAACATCTTTGTTACAGGTGGTGTCTTTGTATAAGGGCATCATTTCTTTATCTTCAAAACTTAGAGCCTTACCCTTCTTTCCCATAATATCTTGAACAGTGCTATGTATACTTCTCTGCTTTTCGCTCTTGCAGTTTACAAATGAGGCAAAAGTAGTGATAAGGAAAAGGTGACGGGAAAGCTTTAAATGCAGAAAACATATAAAATATATCACCTTACGTGAAATGGCTCTTTGATCAAATCAAAACCATACTTCATTAATGATTTCCAACTAACTCATTAATTAACCTTAACGCCCATAACTGGGCATCAGTTTATGGAAACATCTTTTTCGAACAACGAGCCCTATAGGTCTGCGATAAGGTGATTTTGTGATTTGCTTCGCAATATTGCTACTCTATTGCGTGTGGCAATCATATGTTACAATGCGTTTTCTGCAAAATGAGATTTGCGAGACGCGCAATCGCATATCGGCGGTTTGAGGCATTTCAGCTTTAAGTGATATTTGAGGCATGTGATGCGATGAGTATCCTTTAGTGTGTGATTTCGCATCGTGATTTCGCAGTCTTAGGATTCCACTTACAAGTGTTCTTTATTGAAGGTGGATTTATTCGAACTTATCATAAAACTTAAGTCTTTTAAGATTTTTAGGGTATTCTCCTAAGTTTATGATAGTAAGTTTTATTGAAAAAGGAAATACAAGCGCTAATTATTTTTTTTTAATTTTTTGAATAAAGGTCCCCACTTATTTAGTATTAGTGATAAAACTAAATAAGAAGGGGGGTTGTTGCTGGTCACAACAATTGGCGATTCACTTGGAAGAACCAGTTATCTCTCCTTTTCTCTTGAATTTTCTAAACGTCCAAAACATAAACTTTTCTAGAAAATAAAACTTTATTATAGAAAGATAAAGTACATCATGGTTTTAGCTGTCTATGATAGTTTGTTTCTTCTATGTTAACTTTGGTTATTTACTTCCTAGAGCTAGTCATTGTATCTACATCAGTCACTACTTGGTTTTTAAAGATAAAAATAAAGGCTCAGTTTTAAATATGCTCATTTGTCGTAGGTAGAGCCTCTGCTGCCAGCAGGCATTTATAGCCTCGACAGGTTTACCTGTTACCTAGAAATGATCTTGTATCCTACTTGGAGAAATATAAGATTTTCAAAGAGAAATCCATATCCACACTTATTTCTTTTATTTTCTTTTAATCCTTAAATAACGATGCCTTGGTTTGGTAGCCAAATTATGATAGTGCCATTCACTTGATTTATAATTTTGCTAAACAAGTTGGCTCGTGATGAGACCCCTTGTCTTTCGATTGCAACAATCTCGAGTCATTGCCCTGTTATGGTATGTAGTTTTGGCAATGTCAGCAAGCTATAATATCTATGATCATGATAAGTCGTCTCGTGATGGGACCTCTTATTCTTTAAGTTTAAAGTGTATTGCTAGATTATTCCTTGAAGCTTGTAATTTCCTAAGTGGGGAGGAAGTCATTGTTTCCTCAAGAATAGTTTGGACGACAATGGTAGAGTTTTTGGAAAGAGATTTTATACAGAGAATCTTCGTTTTGTTATTGATACCTCTCATTCGACTGATATAAAACAAATTCCCACTAAAGGTCGCTTTTTATCAAAATTTATAAGGTTGAAACTAGTATCATATTCTGGTTTATAGCCTTTGACTGTAACTTTGAATAATAATGACCAATTTTCTAAATCATTTCTATTTATACAAGCGAAAAGCAAAATCTAAAAGAAATACTTGTCTTTTTTGTGAATTCCAAATGTAACCATTAACAATTGGTTTTATTATCAAAATAAAGGAAAAAAAACTAATCTACAAAAATAGAAGAATGATCTCCTATGGACAGTATTTTTTTAAGGATTTGCCTGTTAACAGGTAAATATTCTCTTTTTCCTGTTAAATCTTGTAGCATAAAAGTAGATGGACCTATAATTTCTGCAATTTGGAAAGGGCCAAGCCACATTCCTTGAAATTTCGTAAGTTTGTCCTTTTCCTCATGAGCCTTGTCCCATTTTAAAACTAGATCTCCAATCTGAAAGTCCTTTCTGGATATCATGTTTGAATAAAAGAAGCTTTCACTAATTCTTCGTGATGAGCATGAGTTATTTTAGCCTGTTCACGTTGCTCTTCTAGCTTAAGGATTTCCAGTTGCCTTAGTTGTAAGGAAGAAGTTGGTGTTTCGTCAATGTATTGAACTAAGGCCAAAGAGGGAATCACTAAATGAGTTGGAAGGACCACTTCTTTCCCATAAACTAAATTAATGGGAGAAGTGCCAATGGAGGCTTTCTGCATTATTTGGTCTGCCCATAGAGCATATATTAAGGATTTGTGCCAATTTTTATGAGTTTGATCAATGGTTCGCTTAATGATTTTGATAAAGTTTTTATTCATTGATTCAGCTAATCCATTCCCCTATGGGTAATAATTGGCAAAGTATTTAAGCTTAAAACCTCTTTTGAATGCAAATTCAGTCATAGCATTTCTAGAAAAATATGATGCATTATCGAACATTAAAGAAGAAGGTAAACCAAACCTGGTGATTATGAATTGATCTATGAAGTCAATGATGAGTTTGGCATTAGCTGTCTTGAGAGGAACTATTTCTACCCATTTAGTAAAATAATCTATAGCTGTAAGGATATACCTTTGCTGTTTAGAAGAGTGAGGAATGATCTCACCTGTTATATCCAATCCCCATTAATCAAAAGGTTATTCAATGTTGACTGGTTGCAAAGGCAACGATGGTTTCTTTTGTCTCCCAGCAGCAGTTTGACAAACTTGACATTTCCTTACGTAGTTGTGTGCGTCTTTGAATAATGTAGGACAATAGCAGCCTGTGTGCAAGATTTTATGTGCAGTAACATCTCTAGCATAATTTCCACTTGCTAGTCCATCGTGGAGTTCCTGCAACACCTTTTCAGCTTCAAATTTCTCAAGACATCTAAGGAGAACAAAATCATAATTCATCCTAAAAAGTACATCGTTTATGAGTTGATATTGTCTAGTCTTCAACCTTAGGGCTCTTTTCTTCGTATAATCGAGGTTGGAAGGAGCATATTCATTCTTTAAATAAAATATGATATCAGCGTATAATGATTCAACATCATTTAGGCTTACCTCGTACATTTGTATCTCCGTAGATGGTATTTCGGAAATAAGCGATGCTCCAGCCAACATTTTGCAAAAGCCTTGACCTTTTACAATACTTGTTGGTTTGATTTCAACATCATATTCTTGTAAGGAAGTAACCCAATTGGCTCTTTTCTCACCCACATCTTTCTGTACTAAGAATTTCTTACCGCTAGAAACGATACTATGATTTTTATATGGGTTTTAAGCAGAAAGGGTTTGAAATACTTGATCGCTTTGAAAACAACATAAGCTTGTTTCTCGATGTCTGAATAATTTAATTCAACCCCTTGTAGGTTTGAACTGAAAAAGGCAACTGGGGTTTCTGCCTTGTCTTGATTTGCTTGAGTGAGTATCGCAGCATATGACTTGTCAGAGGTAAATGTATATAAAATGAATGGATCGTAAAAATTTGGAGTTGCTAAATATGAAGAGTTAACAATCGCTTGTTTAATCAGATTGAATGCTTCTTATTCGTCTTTGTCCCATTTGAAGATTGAGTTTCTTTAATCATTGCTTGTAAAGGAGATGCGATACTTGAAAAATCTGGAACAAATCTCTTTACAAAATTAATCTGGCCAAGGAAGGATTGCATAGTTTTCTTGTTGTGAGGTAGGGGTATTTCAGAAATCTCCTTGATTTTGTTAGGATCAATATGGATTCTAGATTTTGACACTATGAATCCAAGAAGTTTTCCTTCACTTAATGCAAAAAAGGACTTTTCTGGGTCAAGTAAAATTCCATACCTTTGGCAACGTTGGAAGATCTGGTTTAAATATCTGAAATGATTGCCTCGCTTCTTAGAATATACAGTTATATCATCCAAGTAGATTACTACTGATTTGTTTACTAATCCCTTAAATGTGATGTCCATGGCCCTTTGAAATGTGGCACCAGTGTTGATTAGACCGAAAGGCATCTTTTGATATGCATAGGTACCCCATTTGGTTCTAAACGTGGTCTTTAATTGATCATTGGGATGGACCAAAACTTGGTTATAGCTGGAGAAACCATCTAAAAAGGACATTAATTTTGATCATGCAACTACCTGCAATATTTGCTCCATAGGAGGAAAAGGAAAATTATCCTTTTGACAGGCTTTGTTATGATTTTGAAAGTCAATATAAATTCTAATGTCTCCTTTTTTCTTTCTAACGGGAACCATATTGGAACCCCATTTACAATGTCAAACGGGAAAAATGATTTTGGCTTTCAAGAACTTATTGAGCTCAGATTTGATCTGGTTTTCTCGATTAGAATGGATCTTTCTCAGCTTTTTCTGGACAAGTTTTTCATCGTTTATCATTAGGATAGTATGTTGGATGAGAGAAGTGTCGTAAGCCTTAAGTTCATCATTGTTCCAGGAAAAGACACTTTTGTGTCGTTTCAAGAGATGAACATACGCTAATTTTTCTTCAGGAGCTAGGCCAAGACCTAGATTGATATTCTACGGCTTGGTATCGCATCCTAGATTTAGTAATTCATAGTTCAAAGTTAAACTTTGACGCTTTGAATTGGTAGATCTTTTGAATCAATCTTTTAAATCATATAGATCTTCTAATTTGACTACTAATTTTGGCATAACATTATTAGTGATATCTTGTTGCAATTGTCTGTCATGTTGGTCTTCATCAATTATCTGATTAGTGTAAGATCCCTCTAATGTGAGGAAGCTTACAAAATCAGGATCATCATTGAAAATTCTCCAATTGGTAATGTTATCAGGAATCGAGGGTCTAAAGGTTAATTATATTGAAAATCTATCGGGGCTATAGTCTTCTGAGGGAATGATTTTGGAGGCTACATTTGCTAAGAGGTCAGCACTAGCATTCTGGAGTTTGGGAATTGATGAAATATTGAATGCTATAATATGTTTAGTCAGATCTTGTACTAAAGATTAGTAATGCTTTAAATGACCTGATAGACAATGTATAGTATTCTGTACCTATCTGATAACAATTTTAGAATCTCCAAAGACTTGTAGATATTTTATGTCTAATCTGATTTCTTTGTATAATCCTTGGACTAAAACCTCGTATTCTGCAGTATTATTGGTGCAATCGAACTCGAGTCTACAATTTAGCATAGTTTTGTTTCCCTTTGGACTGATTAATACGCATCCTGCTCTATCTCCCTCGTTAGACTTAGAACTGTCCAAAAATAACTTCCAAAATAAAGATTTATTTATAGGACTATCTATAAAATTAATACATTTAGATCTCTGTTTGAGAAAAAATTTCTACTTGAGATAAAACAGAATGTTCTAATTAAGGTGAAGTATGAGCATTAAAATTTCCTAAGAAAGAATCAACAGGATAGTTGCCAATAATATTGTTGCTGTACGCTACTGGTTCATTTTCTCCTTCCAATTTTGTTACTATGTATTTTTGATGTCTTTCTCACTCAAACTTTATTTGATTTGGTTTACCATTGTATGGGAGCCACATGTGTGACCAATTAGTTGCAAAGTATCAATGAAGTTTTTCAAACCAATCTCCGCTAAGAATTAAGCCATAAAATTCTAGAATATCTGCAGCTAAAATGTCGATAACTTGACATACCTTTGCATTAGATGACAACCTTATGGTAACCTAATTTAGTTCACCGATCACTTCAACTTTCAACCAATCCAGCTGAACTATGCACACAACAGATTTTTGAGGTTGAACATTCAACTTTGCACATATTGACATAGGTAAGATATTGGATGAAGCTCCAAAATCAACTAAACAATTATGCAATTTTTTGTTGAAAACTTCATAAGTAAGAAGAAATGGGGGAGTATGAGATCTTGACCTTCCTCCAATTAAAGAGATATCGTTTGGATCAAATTTATTAGTCACATTATTTGGAGGTCTTCCCATCTCATGGGAAGCTTGAGAGATTACAGCGACAGGCAGAGGTGCAACTGGTACTGCTTGTAATTCCTTCAAAAGAATCTTTTGTTGATGTTTTAACTTGCTCAACTCATAAAATGTGATGTTATCCCTAGTATTTTTCATGTCTTCTATGATATTATACTCCATTTCATTTGAAACAATCAATGTTTTAGATGGAGTTAGTGAATCTGTTTGGACTGGGCTTATTTGAGTCGCTTTAGGTGTTGTCTTCTTTGCTGCTAGTTTGTCCTTAGGTGTTGAGCTTGTGCTCTTTGGCTTAGGATTTGGTTGAGGAGGATCGAGTTGATTTCTACTTCTAGTACTAACCAGCGATGCCTCTTAATCCTCTTCATCTGGGAGGATGTAATCCCACATACCTTGTACTTCTACAACTTCTTCTTCATCAATAGGATCTTCATTGGAAATTTCCTCTTCTTCTTCTTCTGATTTAGCATTTGTAATAGCATTGGGAGGCTTTGAATCAGTCGAAGGATTTCTCCTATAAGGCTTGTATGGATTTTTAGAAGAAGTTTAGGCTACTTGTTTTTTTATGTCGACCATTTCGTTAGACAGGGTTTTCAAAACTTTCTGCAATCCTTCTAAATTGAATGGGTCTTTCGATTGTTTTTTCTTGGGATCTTCTTTAAAAGTAACCTTCTTAGATTTTTGTTCATCAATAGCATTTTTCTTTTCTAAGGCTATGATACGTTTCCCTACCGCTATTGCTTCCTTCATATTGTCAGATAAAGTTGATTTGTTAGCCCTATCAATGAAGATTTCTATGTTTAATGGTATAGCATAGATTTACCATTCACTTCGCACTTCTTCATTAGGCTTGGAAGTAGTAGGAATTTTGTTCAACAGTTTATTGAAATGTGAGTTAAAATATTTGATAGGTTCCTTTGACTCGGCTCTAAGGTTAGACAGGTCATTGATCAGTGTCGCAATAGACCTGTCATCACGGAACTTAGCCAGGAATTGTTCTTGAAAAATATCCCAACTAGTGATAGATCCAGATGGTAATGAGAAATACCATGATCTGGCTACTCCTTGCAAAGTGTAAGGAAAGAGCCGAACAATAGCGTCTTCATTAGTAACCCCATTGAGATTTATAGATAACATAAATTTATTTATATGTTCTTTTGTTAGCATGCCTGTTTCAACATTGAACTTAGGCAATCATTTTTCAGGATGGGCCGGTATTTGACTCAAAGGCACAGGCATTAAGAATACCCCTGGGTTATTCCATGGAGATTGGGCTATCACTAAACTACTAACAAATGAAAGCGCAGAAGATGATCCCTGTGGTTGGGAAGATGAGGATATTATAGTTCCAGATGATTGAGAAGGAGATGTGGAAGCTCCAGTGGACTGGTGGACAATAATCTGAAGTGGAAGAGTGGATGGTTGACTTCGCAGTGAAGAGGTTGAGATGGATGATGATCACAAAAGAGTCTTGCTATCAGACCATTTAGGTAATTTCCTTGCTCTCTTCCTTGTAGGTAGAGGTAACTCATTTGGTTCAATACAAAACTTTTCACTCTTCAATCTGGTAAGAGGGTGAGCAGGGTTATATTGTGAAGTCACACTACCTTGAGATTTTTTTGATATTTGGGGTGATATAGAAAATCACTGAAGTTTATGGATCAAATATTCAACTTCAGGAGGTTCAAAAGTAGATTTCTATGAAATGTCAGGGTTTATGGTAGTGGTTGTTGTTTTTTTTTACTTCTTGCTCAAGATTTAAAGATTCTAAATGTGATGGAGAAGTCAGGGGAGATGGTGAGGGTGATTTAGTCTCCGAATGGTATTTAGATTTAAATTTACTTTCCATTCACATTTCAAGGCCCCCCTTCTAGCACCAAATATGTTGAAGCCCTGAAAATTGGGTCTACAACAAGGGGGATACCCACCCGGTCTAGACCTTGATTAGCAGCTCCTTTTTCGTTTGGTATAATGGGTTCGACTGGGGGTATGGGACTAGTTTCCCAATTTATGTGTGTGTGTGTTGAGAATTGATATTTCCTTTCTAATAATTCCTAATTAAAATGCTTTTATTCTAAATATAATGTAATCATATTCTAATGAACAGAAATATCTAAATCTAAACTAACCCGAGATTTAATCTTTCAGTTATGCGATCTAAAATGATTTCAAATGGAAATTGGTAATAAAGATCATTCAATTGCTATGAGAAAATAATTCAATAAAGAAAAACCATTTCGTATAAAAAGTTAGACGAAACGTTTATGGAAAACATATCGCATAATAAGTTACTCATATATTAAGCATAGATAAATATCTATCATCATACAAAAGTGCCAAATGATGACTCAAACATTCAAGCATTCATATATAAATAACTGAACATGAATATCGCCTTAACACATAAGTAGAAATAGTTAAGAGATAAAAGTACCATTTATAACTAGTTCTACTCATGAACTTCAACAATAATGATCTATCTCTTCTTAATCCAACATCCACTAAGAGTACAAAAGTGCAACATTAGTAGTAGATATTAAACGCAAATATTAGTAAATCATATTCTATTCATTCATCAAAACCTCCTCAGAGGGTGCAAAAGTGCATGTTCCGAGGACACGTTTTTGACAAATTTCAAGACCCTTCTCTAAATGAATGAGAAGGGTTTAAATACTACTAGCTAAATCTAAAAATAATTTATTAAAAAAATGTAGGATGCGGTTTAAATGACTGTCCTCATTTCAGGCAAAAATAAAGGAAAATTAAAACTAAACTAAATCTAAAACTAAAACTAATAACTAACTATCTATGTATCTGTTCCTTGTAGTCGCAAGTGTTCAACATTTGCTTGAGGAGAGTTGGCTGGCCGACTTTTGACTTTAGTTGTCCTGTCAAAATGGAATCGGCAAGTGCTGGCACCATCTTCTCGGCAAAGTTAATGATACATTTTAGAGTCATGCACTGGCTGTGTGGTTTTACTAAGTATGTCCAGTAAGAATCCTAATTTAACTTGGTTAACCTTTTGATGGACTCTCCTTTTTCTTGAGCCTTCTGTCTCCAGCTTTTCTGTAGATGCTGTACATTAGGTAAATACCTCGGAGTGGTCTCTGATATTATATTTTCCTTGTGTAAATTTTCATTAATGCATTCAATGACATTATTTGTTGTTGTGGCTGCTCCTTCTACCGCTTGTTCTGCTTTCCGTATCTAGGCATCCCACTTGCTAAAGAGCATTTCTTTGTGGGTTTCATTGATTATGGGTGCGCCTACCTTTTTCCCTTCCTCTAATTCCTGCCAAGCCAAATATTCAGTAAATCTTCTATCAATTAAGTCATAATCATGTTGCAAGTCCACGATTTGATTAGTAATTTTGTCGCTTATCTCACAATAAAAGCTCCACTGCAATATTCTTTGGCATAATGTTTCTTGCTGCTACAGGAATTGGTCATTTAAGGAAATGGATTCTGTAATGAATTTTGTAAGCTTAAGATCATCCTTGCGCATTCCTTGCATAACCTGTAACTATTTTTCTCTTTCAGACAAACTGTTCTGGTGTCCTAGCTGCATTTGTTGAAAGTCATGTTGTAGTCTTTCAAGCTATTTCTGTGCTTCGCTATTGGCGCTGGCCTGTTGTAGTTGTTGCTTCAAAATCTGCATTTGATCTTATCTTTCTTTCAGTAATTGTTTTACCTCATATGCTTTATCAATGGTCACAGAAGCATATGCTCCTGCGATCTGAGATAATTTAGTGAGATTTTCAGTGGGATCAGTGGTAGGATCCTGCCAAAGGATGTCTAATTGTTCTACATCATGAGAGAGCATGCTTTCCAATTTCCTTTTCTTTCTTTGTCTCCTCACCATTGCCTTGTGTTGAGGACTATAAAATACATCAAGAGGAGGAATTTCTTCTATTTTGAGCATAAATTCAGAAGATGGAGTAATGGGAATATGTTCCATTTCTGGGACACTGCTGATTATTCTGGTGACTATATCATCTACTATCTGTACATTACTTTTGGGCTTTTTTTTGCTATGTCCTTCAATATTGATTAAGTCATTGAAGGTCTCCCATTCTTCATCCAACTTAGTTCTGAATGGTGGTGGCTGGACAATGAGAGGGGGAGGATTTTCCTGTGGAGAAGTCAAAACATGTTGTTCTAGGCGCTCCTTAGACTGGGCAGTATCCCTTACTGACCCTTCGCTTTTGTTACAGTCACTCTCAGACCTCTTGGAATGTTCTAACATTTCTCTCCCAGACTTAGATTTAGACATGTTTGTGCTTGAACTTCCACTGAGACTGATACTGGGAGTTGGCTCCCTTACAGGTTCCAAGCGTAATTTATCTAAAGGGATGTTAGCTAACCTCCTTTATTTGTACATTTCGAACTCTTGAAATTCTGTTGGAGGGAATCGCATCTTGGCTAAATGCAGGACTTCTTTAACTATACTTTTCTGTTGGAACATATCATCAAAAATATCATCTTCTTTAGAAAACACTTTTATTTTGATTGCAGTAGTGAAATTCTTAACTATATCAGAAGGGTCGAACTGTCTTCTTGGAAATTTGAACAATCATAGACATAACATGCTGTTTACTTCTTTGAATGCATGGCCTACATGAAATAGTGAAAAGGCCCCACAAGCCACAAGAAATTGCAGCCAAATGGCCTTCTTCTTGTCCTTCAAATCTTTACTCATACCTCCTTCTCCGCAGGTCTGATAAGCAATCTCTCGTGCCAGTACTATATCAGGAACATATAAAGGTAAGACATGAGGGGAAGTTCTTCTCCAATCCATCTTGTGACTGGGAGCATATCGACCTCCGCTTTGGGAGAACATCCTGGAGTGTCTTTATCATACAACATTTTCTGCAGAGGTAACATAAGTCCATGACAAATCTTGTAGAAATACAGGATGAACTTGGAATCCCATAATTCTTTGTGATAAATATGAATGGGTAAGGGGTCTTGAGTAGTCCATTTCGAGCCCATTAGAGGAAACTTGGAAACATAACAGATTGCATCCGTCACATAACCAGATAAGTAGAAAGGTGGATAAATCCTTTGAGAAGTAGTTCTTTTGGACCGGTAGTTCAAAATGGTCGTGGCTAAATTGCCAGACAATATCTTAGCCCAATCCACAATAGTAGCATTAGTGGAGGCATCCAATAATGGTAGCCATTCAGATGAAAATTTGTTAACATTTGGCTTTCCAAAAAGTTTACAAAGCATAGTAGCAGCAAAGCAATACGAGGACGTGAGAGAACCAGTACTATACATACCATGCTTATCCTTTTTTAGTGGTTCACCCCTTCTTGACCAATCCTTGGTGCATTATGCCAAATATTCATTTTCTTTAGCGAACTTCTCCATCAACTATTTGTTATGAGTCACCTATGGCTCTAGTAGATGATACATGAGTCTCAAATCTTATGGAGTAAATGAGCCAATGAGTCCTTGACCCTGAGTCTTAAATTGTCTATTTGTGATATAAGCACTATCCAGTACCCATTTGACCATGTCCGTGTATGGAAGAATTTTAGGCCTTGCTGCTATCTGGTGCAAGAACAAACATGATAGTTCCGTAATTGATGCCTCAGAAGACCCGTGTGAGCCTGTAGTAGCTGTAACCTCCATTACCCTGGGATTTTCATCCTCGAGTAGACTATACATGCCTTCCCAAGTAGTAATACCAACATCTTTGTTACAGTTGGTGTCTCTGTATAAGGGTGTCATTTCTTTATCTTCAAAACTCGGAGCTTTACCCTTCTTTCCCATAATATCCTGAACACTACTATGTATACTTCTCTGCTCTTTGCTCTTGCAGTTTACAAATGAGGCAAGAGTAATGATAAGTAAAAGGTGATGGGAAAGCTTTAAATGTGGAAAACATATAAAATATATCACCTTACGTGAAATGGCTCTTCAATCAGATCAAAACCATACTTCATTAATGATTGCCAACTAACTCATTAATTAACCTTAATGCGCTTAACTAGGCATTAGTTTATGGAAACAACTTTTTCGAACAACGAGCCCTGTAGGTCTGCGATAAGGCAATTTTCCGATTTGCTTCGCAATATCGCAGAATCACAATATCGCTACTATGTTGCGTGTGGCAATCATTTGTTATAATGTGTTTTCTGTGAAATGCGATTTGCGAGATGCGCCATCGCATATCGGTGGTTCGAGGCATTTCATCTTTAAGTGATATTTGAGGCATGCGATGCAATGAGTATCCTTTACTGTGTGATTTCACATCGCGATTTCGTTGTCTTAGGATTCCGCTTATAAGAAGGCATCCATTACCTTTTTTGCAATGCGACATTCTTTATTTAAGGTGGATTTATTCGAACTTATCATAAAACTCAAGTCCTTTTAGATTTTTTGGCTATTCTCCTAAGTTTATGATAGTAAGTTTTATTGAAAAAGGAAATACAAGCACTAATTAATTTTTTTTTTTATTTTTTGAATAAGGGTCCCCACTTATTTAGTATTAGTGATAAAACTAAATAAGAAGTGGGGTTGTTGCTGGTCACAACAATTGGCGATTCACTTGGAAGGACAAGTTATCTCTGGTTTTCTTTTGAATTTTCTAAACTTCCAAAACATAAATTTTTCTAGAAAATCAAACTTTATTATAGAAAGATAAAGTACATCATGCTTTTAGCCATCTATGATAGTTTGTTTCTTCTATGTTAACATTGGTTATTTACTTCCTAGTGCTAGTCATTGTATCTACATCAATCACTACTTGGTTTGTAAATCAATTTTAAATATGCTCATTTGTTGTAGGTAGAGCCTCTGCTGCCAACATGAATTTATAGCCTCGACAGGGTTACCTGTTACCCAACATTGATATTGTATCCTACTTGGAGAAATATAGGATTTTCAAAGAGAAATCCATATCCACACTTATTGCTTTTATTTTCTTTTAATCCTTAAAGAACAATGCCTTGGTTTGGTAGCCAAATTATGATAGTGCCATTCACTTGATTTATAATTTTGTTGAACAAGCTGGCTCGTGATGAGACCCCTTGTCTTTTGATTGCAACAATCTCGAGTCATTGCCCTGTTATGGTATGCAGTTTTGGCAAAGTCATCAAGCTATAATATATATGATCATGATAAGTCGGCTTGTGATGAGACCTCTTATTCTTTAAGTATAGTGTATTGCTGGATTATTCCTTGAAGCTCGTAATTTCCTAAGTGGGGAGGAAGTCATTGTTTCCTTAAGAATAGCTCTGGATGACAATGATAGATTTTTTGGAAAGAGATTTTCTACAAAGAATCTTTGTTTTGTTATTGATACCTTTCATTTGACTAATATAAAACAAATTCCCACTAAAGGTCGCTTTTTATCAAAATTTACAAGTTTGAAACTAGTATCATATTTTGGTTTATAGCCTTTGACTGTATCTTTGAATAATAATGACCAATTTTCTAAATCATTTCTATTTATACAAGC